>JARBER010150247.1:0-10812 GCA_030265075.1 Balanus glandula
TGCCAACTGCTGCGTGCCGTCACGCTGGCTCCCGTTTCTCCCTAATGGGTAAACCTTATTAGTAAAGTAATCTTGCTTGGCCCCATTACCATCTGCGGCCTCTCAATGTTATGATAGGTTTTCCAGCGCTGCTGATTGGAACTGAATCACAAATCACGTGCAATATAACTGCTCTCATCAGCACCATTCAGCAACTCTTCGCTCCACGCATACCAAGTAACCGCTCCTGCAGCGTGCACACCACAGCAACTGGAGACAGGTCTTCAGAAAGGTGGAGGGGAGGTGAAGAGTTAAGGGACAGGGTAGCAGTTATACCGGGAAGAGGGGAATGAGTAGGGCAGACGCTGCTCAGCAGCAGCATGTATATTCGCAACTCGCTGTGCACCAATGATTTATAACTGCAGCCATTACCGTCAATCGCGCCGTTGGTGCACCCGTTGCAGACGGCTATTATGACACGATTTATGTGTATGGAAGACGTTAGTGTTTATAGCTGCCAGTATTGAACCCTCTCCCTTTCTGCCCCGGCGCATCGCGCGCGATTCGACTCAGACACTAGACAGATCCGCGGACGGACCCGCAGGTCTAGACAGATCCGCGGACGGACCCTCAGGTCTAGACAGATCCGCGGACGGACCCGCGGGTCTAGACAGATCCGCGGACGGACCCGCAGGTCTAGACAGATCCGCGGACGGACCCGCAGGTCTAGACAGATCCGCGGACGGACCCGCGGGTCTAGACAGATCCGCGGACGGACCCGCGGGTCTGTCTGCAGCGGGTCTGCAAAGGCGACCTATAAACGCCGATCTGTCTGGGACGGCGGCGCGCATATCATTCAGGACCGGGACCCATGAGAACAGGCAACAGACAACCTCTACAGGCTCACTGATTCTGGTCTGTAGCAGAGACGTCTCAGGCATGATAATGCCGATTCAATATTGTTGCAGCGACTGACGTTTCTGAAAAAGTTGCGTGAGACCTTTACAATTCGAACTTTGTGATATTGATAGCCTCAACTATTGGAATGCCTTTTTTAGTTCATTTGCATGTTGCGCTCAAGACCGTATATATAGAAGTAAATATCATCAGGACTTTTGACTTCCGCCCGGATGACGTCATTTTATTTGCACAAAAAAGCAGAACACAAAAAAATGTTCATCACAATACGTTCTAACTAATACGAGATGTAGAAATGGTTTAAACCTACCACTTAACACAAACAAGACGAAGTTGGCTACCGACAGGAGCCGGCGGACGAGCAGAGAGCGGTAACCCAACTACGTTAATTTCGTCATAGCCTGTTTATGGTGCAGCATAGAAGTCGTAAGCCCCTGGAGTTGCGCCGCCAGCTTAACAGGAAGTTAGCAAGGCTCGGAAACAATATAATTTGTACTCTTACGCTGGTATTGATATGCTATTTCTGTGAGCAATATTCCATACACAATGATATGACTTTTGCATGCATTGCGTGCATCAATTTCAGATCCTTTTTATCCGAGCCATAGACAACAAATCATTGAACTTATTCAGCAGGTAGAGACATATTGGCATAACCATTTATTTATTTCTGAATGATGCTGGAAAATGACTGCCAGTCAAGATGTCAAAATAAAATTTAAAAAACGAATTCATAACCATGAATTGGCTTTCCGCGCATCGTTTCGCTTTTCACCATCGCAGTTTCTCACACTTCACAATGCACATATTTAGTGTCGGTAAATCACGATAAATCCATGTTTATTTGACATATTTAATGACTTGCTGGTATTCTTCAGAACCACAACAGGCGTACTATAAACACCAGAGCTGCTTTTGTGAAGCGTGTTGTCATTTGACCAGCATACCTTCACGTCCTCACCGTACATAGCAATTCAAACGAGCCGTGTCACGATGGAGCAGCACAATGCAGACCTGCAAATCGGCCTGCTGCTACGCTGCTCGATTAAATATAAATAATTATAGTATACAACCCAATGCAGAACTATTCACTGAGATCGGAGGCCTCTGCTAGCCTAAAATAGGTCACCCAATGAAAGATGGTGACAGGTTTAAATGCATTCCTCCAGGGTTGCCAGAAGGTTTAATCATGGGGACGGCCAAGTCAACTCAGCGGCCAAGTGACTCGGGTCTCCCTTGCTCCCATAGTTCAAATTAAACCCAGTAATTTTCCCGTGATTCATCTGACATTGTTTCGGAAATGAAGCTTCTTCATTGGGCCATGGACATCTACTTTTCACCGCCGATGTTTCCTCTCAGAGCCTCACTCCTTCACGTTTTCAGTACGGCTTCCAAGATAGAGTACTGTCAAAATGACTGATGTGACTGGTTTGAAGCGTTTGCAACAGACGCCTGCGACAGTGGCATTGCATACTGCATAGAGGCACTGTCGCGGGACGGTTGCAGGAACCTTGCCCTCAGTCGTCCACCCCGCCAGCCAACATGCTAAGCTCTCTATATTGAGAAGATGTCCATTGCTAGCATATGATCGATTGTGTTGGTCGAGCTCACGCTGTTGACTGGGTCCGGAGCTCGGATCTGGTGCTCGGTTGAACGGTCTACACAGGGGCTCACTAGATTACTGCTCAGACTCTACTTTCTAGTCTGACTCACCTGCCTTCCAATAGCTGTTATAAAGTTTGATTAGTTTCAAGTAGAGTTCTACCATAATAATTTGCAGCCCCATGTGTTATGGAAATAGCAAATAATTGATTCGGCTTGTTCACAGTCGACAACTATTGGACACTGAAGAAACTAGTGCCAAATGCACATAAGTGAAATTAGCTTACACTGTTGACTCAACGCGATCTATTGTCCAAGTCCACCTATAGCGCATTACCGTTCAAAGGACCATCAGTAAGCTCCGCGGGGCCTGACAGGCTATTTGTCGAGCCTCCACATTTGCACGCCGAGGGAGTTGTAAGGATGTCGCGGATGCAGCACATCCCTCATGCTCCGCATGTTCGGGGCATGAGGCCGGCACACATCATGTCCCGGCCTCCGCAGATACATGTCCTGGTCTCTGCAGACCGGGGTATTAACCGGAGACGGTCCGTCACATGTCAGAGGCGGCCCTCTTGACGGCGCTGTACCTCACAGGGATCACCACACGCTATCTCACAGGGATCACCACACGCTACCTCACAGGGATCACCACATTGCACATCACAGGAATCCCTGCACTGTATCTCACAGGGATCACCACACGTTATCTCACAGGGATCACCACACCGTACCTCACAGGAATCCCCCCCACACTGTACCTCACAGGAATCCCTGCACTGTATCTCACAGGAATAAGCGCGCTGCACTTAACAGGAATCCCCACACTGTAACTCACAGGGATCACCGCACCGTACCTCACAGGAATCACCACACCGTACCTCACAGGAATCACCGCACTGTGCCTCATAGGAATCACCACACCGTACCTCACAGAAATCACTGCACTGCACCTCACGTATCTCACAGGAATAAGCGCGCTGCACTTCACAGGAACCAACACACTGTTTCTCACAGGAATTACCGCGCGGTGATATACAATACTTATAGCTTATATAACAAAATAATGACGATTTGGCTCTCCCTCTGCCTTCTAAAGAAATTTTACCGTATTTCCTAACTGTATTTGTGCTGTTTTTCATAACATAGATGCACCTCATGAGATAAGGTAATTATGAATTCTTACTAGAGATACACTAGAAAATGAAAGTCCTGACTTGGTGAGAATTATTAGGCGATTAAAGCGAAGTTCGTAAATCTTACACCCAGCGCACTTCATCTTCAGCCAATGACTTTCATTGGCGCTGTGATCCTGGAAACTGGTTCCAGTAAACATCTGAGATAGCTTTCACATTTGAGTTAAAAGAGCCCTGAGCTTTTCTTCATTTTAGAACAAGTGCACATAAATCAATACAAATTGTGACTTAAGGACAACAAAATGCAGTTCCGTTAAGTGGTTAATTTAAGATGCCTGCTTTTGCCAGTAGGTAATTGTCCGCCATTATACATATATCCACATCATACACAATTAGGTATAGTGCAATATTACGGCTTTAATACTCACGGAAGCCCATGGATGATCTAAGCACGATTGGTTGGTGTGAGGGTACAACGCAGTCATGCGGTGGTCGGCGGCATGTATCGGTTCGAGCCGGTGCAGGGCGGGGGAAGTTAGCGTCAGTGCTGCCCGGCTCGGCAGTGTATCGCGCTGCCTCTCCATTGCAGAACTATTGCCGCTCCGGTGCAGGCTCGTCTGTTGACTTAACCTGGCTGCATGGCACCGGCTGCACGACCCTGTGTTAGTGCTGGGTGCACTGGAGAGGAGTGATGAGTGCTCTGACTCTCCTCTGTCGGATCAGCACGCGCCGGGGGAAGGAGGGAGGGGGGGGGGGACTGCCCAGACCCGACACAGGCAGCCGTGTCGTCCACTGGTGGCCAGACATCTGACATCCGGTACAGATCAATGGTTATCAGCCCTGTCTGCGAAATTAGCACGACAACGTTAATGGCAAAGCATTTGAATAATACCAATTCAAAAGATACTACAAAAAGCGATCATTATTGATAGGTAAATCATTTGCATATATTTAAAACTACCGTTTACCTGAGGGATTTTTGCGCTAGTGAGGATAACATCACTGAGGTTTTTAATGATATTCCCAATTACTTATTTTTTGTATTAAAGCTTCAGAATGGACTTTCACATGAATGTATGTGCACGAAATGTTTCCATGAGAAGTATTTCTAGTAAAATTGAGTGCTGCTGATGATAACCTTACTAAGGATAACATTGCATAGGCTTTGGTATGGAGGTTTTAGCACATTATACATTCCAAGAAATAACCAACTGATTCAGCCGATATTATCACTATTCAATAGTTAAGGAAAAATGCATTATATACTCACAACAAGGTGTACTACAAACAAAATCAACCGAATTAAACAACAAATGCATCTAGATGCCATTTTTTCAGTTCAGTATACCGTCATATCTGGCTAAACCGTGCTGACCTTCAGGTGCTGCCGCCTGGCGGGCCGTCGGATAGGCTGACGACAAGCGGCGGCCGTGACTATCTGGCGGCCGGGCTATGCGGCTTGGCTTTGTCTATGTGCATGCGGCACACAGATTGTACCGGCGTCAATGGCCGACTGATCTTTTCATGGCGATTGCGGTGACTCCCGCGCCACAAGCGCCACGTAATGTTTTTGAATCGGAAGTTTTAGTAGGTGGACGGATTCCTGATCTTGCTTCTTACCACAAAACCTTACATTTCTTTTAAAAAAAATACGTCTTTCCAGTGTATCATAACATTATGGGGATCATTTTTAGAAAGCAAACTGCAAGTAAAACTTCAACCTGATCATTATGAACTAAAACCTCAGTAAGGTTTTTCTCAGTATGATTGTCCTCGGCAGTGTACAAAATCATCGCGAAAACGACTTAAATTTATATTTACTCATTGTTCCTGTTTATTTGCAGTCCATACAAACTTCGTCTGCGGCGGAACCGGAATCTGCTGCACTCGGGCAGTCGGATAGTTCGGAGGCTCGCGCTGGATGCCACTGAGGAGTACGAGCACGAGTCTGGCGACTGTCATTTCCTGCACCAGGACGCCGACCTGACGGCCGCCATCAGCGCCTGCCGTCCGGGTCAGCTGGTGAGTACTGAGTACCTGACGGCCGCCATCAGCGCCTGCCGTCCGGGTCAGCTGGTGAGTATACTGAGTACCGAACGGCGACTCAGAAAACTGCAGCTTTATTTTTAAACGGAACACATCTGACGCGTTTACGACGCAAAGCTGGGCATGCATTACTCTCTGCTCGCCAGCATGCAGTTTAGTGGTATATATTGTTTTATATATTGCCGATATGATGGTATTTGCCCGCCCGATAGCGAAGTCGGTAGAGCGCTGGGCTTTTGACCTAAAAGGCATTGAGAACCCGCGGTTTGAGTCGCTTCGCGCGGCGCTCGCTTTTTGCTCCGGACTGTGATGACCTGCGGCCGGTGGCAACGGCCGCACTTAAGGTTAGTTGACGTCTGTGAGCGGGGCGGACCGTGTCCGGCTATGTGAGCACGTTAAACTTTCGCCTATAAATTCTGCCGAGTCCTACCTGGAATTTCCCGACCGGTCGGTAGAGGTTAGGGCCTGCGCAACAAGCTCTGCTTAGCGCGGGCTCTGACTACGTTAATTCATCCATTCGAAACGTTCGGACTAAACTTATATAACAAATGTATTGTGTGCTGACTCAGCTTCGTGAAAAAAACATCCTCTCTTATCCAGTGCAAGTTGTGCATGTTGTGAATTTTGCAGAGTCATCTGAGCTACGAAAAGTTTTCGACGTGGTATGGAGATAAAACATGAGTACTGGGTGGTCATCTGCAGGTGAAACGAGAAAGTAGATATTGGTTTCTGGCTTTTCATGCAGCCATGCAAATCATAAACCTACTGGTTAACTCACATATGTCTTTCAGGAAATATGTAGATCGTAGGTACGTGCGATGAACTGGAAAATTTAGCAGATATATAACCAATCACAATCAAATGATGCAGTAAAGGCATCATTTTTATCAGAACACACGCCACTACTTCGTGTGAAATGATATCAATAACTGCCACCATTCAATATTACGGGCTTATCAAATTTCAAGAAGACTAGCGAAATCAGGAAGCACTCTTTCACGCAGGCCTCGCCACGTCACTTTTCCAACCAACAGCGCAGCGTCACGACGCCGAACGCAAATATATTCACGCACAAATAGGTCATTGCGAAATCTGCTGCTGCAAAACACGTGCGGGATGCCACCTCTTCAGAGGTCATCCGGTCAGCAAACCTCGCTGGTCCTCCGGTCAGCAAACCTCGCTCGCAGCTGGCGGCCGAGGGTCACTCTACCGTGTCAGGTACCGCTACTGCTCCGCCGTGTCGCCGTCCGGCAGACCACACCAATCATACATCACAGCCATCTCTGTGCATACAAGGCGACCTCATCCGGCGGCTGCGGAGACGGGCGCATTGTGTCATTTGTTAGCGGCGGACTGGGCCTCTGCAGCGCCGCGACGAGCCCGACCGAGACAAGCGAGCAGCGCCGCGCCGACCCCGACCAAGACAAGGCGGGACAGTATCCACCGCGCCGACCCCGACCACGACAAGGCGGGACAGTATCCACCGCGCCGACCCCGACCAAGACAAGGCGGAACAGTATCCACCATGCCGACCCCGACCAAGACAAGGCGGAACAGTATCCACCATGCCGACCCCGACCAAGACAAGGCGGAATAGTATCCACCGCGCCGACCCCGACCAGGACAAGGCGGGACAGTATCCACCATGCCGACCCTGCCGTAAGGAGTGACCTCCGGACAGCTGGCTAGCCTGCAGTGCGCTGTAATACTTCAGAAGGTCTCACGGGTCTTGTATAACGAGTCGAGGTTACGACCAGCATTCTGTATCTCTCTCTTGATCGGCCATTGAGGGCTTTATGGGCAGCTTATGACGATGAAACTCATGCACCAAGCTGGATTCCGCTGCATACAAGTAGCATATTTAAACGGTTTCGAACGTTATTGAAGGATGCCGTCGTTAAAAGGGATGCCTTTTTTAAAAGCGTTTTGAATGAGCGTTAAATCTAGTCTGCAGGTGTGATGTTATTAAAGCGTCGTGTGCTTATTGATGTGTGCCCTGATCATTAGACGTTTTCTTATTCATTTCAGCATCACCATACATTCTGATTAGTGTTGTGATGTTCATTTCATCGACCTATCTCAACAGATATTGTAATTATCATGACTATTAAACATTTGTTGTATGTAAACACTTTTTACTATGCAAGTGAACTGAACAAAATGAGAAAGTACCGGTCGTTTAAGGAGGCTAGATAAATACAGTAATGCACGGATGTATATTGGCACGATTGTGCCTGCCCTGCGGCAGTACATCATGCAGAGATTGTATGTTTTTTAGATGTCTACGTACTATTTCTGTAGAACCATCCTGTTTGTGTACAGGAAGTAACGGATGACCTGATTTACTGCTACCCTAGGTATAACCTATAATTGCTCCCGCATGGGTGCAGTGCCCACATGTTTGCACTGCACACATCATATGACGCATACCACCTAAATCACTATCATGGGGTCTTCGGTTGAGCCATGTGAAAGAGAGCTTGATACGAGTTCACTGAATTTGTTTTGATAAACTAGGGTTCGGTGGTCTCAGAAGAGATATCGAGTTGGGACCAAATGAACTATACAATGATCAATGATCATGTTATGACCATTAATCATGCTCTCCCCTTCTGGACCTGACCTGCTGATATCAGCTCTCCCTTCCCAGCTCACCCGTTCCGTATTCATCTCCCACCGTAAGCCTCCCGCCATGACCTTCATCACTTACCTCCCACCGTTATCTCCCTTCCTGACCTCCCTTCCTGACGTCCCTTCCTGACCTCCCTTCCTGACCTCCCTTCCTGACCTCCCATCCTGACCTCCCATCCTGACCTCCCTTCCTGACCTCCCTTCCTGACCTCCCTTCCTGACCTCCCGCCGTGACCTCCCGCCCTGACCTCCCGGCTGGTCGGCAGCGCGGGTTCGTGGCGGACGGACCGACCCTGCTGGACATCTCTCCGCTGAACAGCCGCCTCAGTCGACTGGTGCAGGCCCGGCGAAAGCGCGCCGTCGGAGGGAACCGAGACGAGGTGCCCCACCTGATCCGGCGCACCACCATCGAGGCCTTCAGCTCCTTCTTCAACGGCCTCCTCAACAACATCGACGTCAGCGACGACTTCGTGTTCCCCAGTAGGTCACGGGAAGTGGGGTCAGGTCGGCCACTGACGGGATAGCATTATAACTGACTTTGTTAAGTCAGAGCTGATGATTCAAAGAATAATTGTAACCTGTTTAAAAAAATAGCTTAACATTTGACCGTATCATTTGGGGTATTCATTGCTTACTTGGTATACCAATGGCCACCTGCAGTTGCCGAAACTAACAAACGCATTTGTATCTTGTTTTTATTTTGTATATTATATTTCCCTGGCGTTCGGGCCGATTACATCGATGTATCTTTTTATCTCGCTGACTCAGGGCAAGTCACGCGAATTTAAGGATGCCTTAGGAGATAAATACAATACAATACAATGCAACAATAACCACATGGTTACATGGTTGCTATGATGCTATGGCTATTGTGTAGACTGTAGGTATCGGGTGGTCACTAAGTTTTTGGACAAACTTTGACATGCTCTAATTTGTTCATTTTTAATTGTTTTCAGGCAAAACTTTGAACAACGAAAGAAAATTTTAGTATGTAAATACATAGAAAAACAACGTTATATGCACCTAAATTCCTCAGAAGTCATTAGGTCGTTTTCCGAGAAGCATGTTCGAGAATCGCCTGCCAAACTCGTCATATTACTCCACAAATTAGCAAACCAAAGTTAGTATCGTATCTGGCTCGAAGTTCACTGTTGATGTAACATTGCCTCCATCAACATGGTTTGAAGCGCCTTCACGAGACTAACACGGTGGTGTCAAATATTTTTTTTAGGTAAAAGTTTATTCGATACAAAATGTTGGTGTTATTTGCAAGACAAAATTGTTTGGTATGCATAAGTTTTTTTGGACAGTCTTTGAAATGCTATATTTTGTCCATTTTAATCATTTTTAGGTGAAACGCTGCAAGAGAAAACAAAATTAAATTATGTATATACGTTCGAGAAATAGTTAATGCAATTTAGTTCCTCAGTAGATATGTCGCCCTTTTCCAAGCTGCATGCTCGAGAACCATGGTTGCCAACATCGTCATTTTAATCCAAATTATGCAAACACGAGCTTGTATCGTATTTGTTTCGTACCTCGATGATGATCTAACCTGGTCATCATGAACATGATTTGACGCGTCTTGATGAGCTAAGCGCGACGATGTAAAAAAATGTACCTACTTATGTACATTAGGTAACCAGTTATTTGCGAAAAACGTTTGGCCGCCGAATTTTGAAAATGCTTCTTGGAAAACGATGTAATGATCACTGAGGAATTTAGGTATGTACGATGATTTTTGCGTGTATGTACAAAATAAAATGTTCTTTCATCGTGCAAAATTTCGTCTGAAAACTATTAAAAACTAACAAATTACGACATGTCAAAGTTCGTCCAAAAACTTAGTGACCAACCGTTATATGTTTCATATTTTCATTTTCATTGCTTGTATTGGGACTAGAACCCTTCATGGAACATATTTTCAGCTCCCATTCCATTCCATCCCATCCAGCCGGATCCAAATCCGTTCCGCTCCATATCCATTTTTAAATGGGCTCCCGTTTCCATTCCATTTCCACAAAATTCAGCATATTTAACTGTTTTTAGTGCGAAAATGATATAGTCAGTCTCATTCCAATCCAAATCGATTCCATTTCCATGAATTTCCCCAAGTTTCTCCCATTTCCATCCCATTTCCATTCCATTTCCATTTCCATATGGAATTTCCATTCCATTAAGGGCTCTAATTGGGACACTCATGAGAAATTGGTAATCGAGTCATTGGTTTCAGGTTTCATTAATCCTGCTTACGAGCCTGACGAGCTGGAGCTGAAAGGGGTAAGTATCGGATTGCATGCCTTTCGATGGCAAACCACAAATGAAACGTGCCATCAGAGTTTGGCTTGTGAAACATTGTGCGTGCTGCTCAGACCACACACTAAACTGCAGCTTAAAGGAAACAGGCCACCTTCCGAAAATTTATCAGAAAACAAACTGATTATATTGTTTAATACACTTAATTTTTCTGTTTTCAAAAATGGCAACAACTGTTCTTAAT
>JARBER010150580.1:0-10808 GCA_030265075.1 Balanus glandula
CCGTCTCCGTCTCCGTCTCCGTCTCCGTCTCCGTCTCCGTCTCCGTCTCCGTCTCCGTCTCCGTCTCTCTCTGCCTGTATCTTCCTTTCTTCGTCACACATCTCACATCATTCCCATACGGATCCAGCCCCGTGCCATGTGGGTAGTGTTTTCAGGTCTCTCGCTACCTGGCGCGTTCGGACGGGCACGCCACCGCCAGTGCTGATGGTCTGATTAACATGAGTCAGCTTTCACGCCAAGAACGAATCCGTGTCACTCTTGCGTAATATCATGCCCTCATCAAGCTCATAAGTGGGCTATTACCACACTAATGAGATTATCAGCGTATATTACCTGCGTCATCGTGACTCTCGAGCGATTTGCTTCGGTGTACGAGCTGAAGGAAACTTATATTTGATCTGTTTACCAAAACGTCTCCTTGGCCTAGCAAACGCAAGGAGTTGTGTTGAATAAATATGCACTAATCATTCAGAAAGCTATGCGGTCAGTGTCTCAGCAGTGGTATCGCTATGTAGTCGGGGGTCAACATTAAAGCTTACAAGCTGCATGTCACTAGTTTCTTTCATTCACAACTTGGGAAAGTAGCATTATGTAATTTACATTATGTAATAAACATAAACAATCCACCCCTGTAGCTCAGTCGGTAGAGCGCTGGGCTTGTGACCCAACCGGTTGTGAGAGCCCGGCTCGAGTCGCTTTGGCGCTCGCTATTTGCTCCAGACTGGGATGGCCTGCGGCGGGTGGCAGCGGCCGCATTGAAGGCCAGTTGACGTCGCCTCTAAATCCTGCCGAATACCTGGAATTTCCCGATCGGACGGTAAAGGTCAGGACCTGCGCAACAAGCTCTCCTTAGTGCGTGCCCTGACTTCGTCAATCCGTCCATTCAAAACGTTCGGACTAAATCTGTAAAAAAAAAATGTGTAAAAGACAGTTTTATATTCATTCGATCATTTACAATTTCTACCATAAACAGCTTTGACACAATAGACGTTTTCACGATGAATTTTCCTCTGTGAGGGTAACATTTATAAGGAAATCGTTTTATATTGTTTTGGCAAACGAAAACTTCGGGATGAGCTTTTACGCGCGATATATTTTACTAGAAATGCTCGCTATTTAAATCTTTCTTGTAAAAATTTCGTATACAAGTTCTGCTTATTTACCAAAAACTCAACAAAAAAAACATTAAACAATAAACATGTCATCCTTACAGCGCCCAAACTAATCATGAAAATAGTTATTATCCAACAAAGCAGCAAACAAGGACAAAAAAACATGGACAATATACATGGACAACGAGCATGGACATCAGACATTGACAACAGATATGGACAACAGACATGGACCACAGTTCACCACGGGTGCATAATCTCGAGCCCTATCCGTGCGCGGTCCAAGAACTTACTGATCATCAAGCCCAGGCCCAGACCACGTAGGTTCAAATAATAAACTTGTAAAGCCCCGGTCCAGTTCGATGGTTTCAAATTAGGCATATAATTATTGTTCACAACGTTTGTATTTATTATCCCAGTATATTAAGCTACTTACAGATGATACTTGCAGGTGTTAAATTATGAACCAGCTATTCTACCACTAAGTCAGCAGAGTGTTGCTGAAAAAGTGCCCCTGCGCACTTCTTAGCCCAGGCCCGCCCAGGACCCGAAGATTTCCTTAATGCTAAGGGCAAGTCCCAGCCCGGTCCCCTTGGCATGGACAATGGACATGGGTAATGGGCATGCCCATGGCAGATACGGCCCATGGTAAACTCTGTCATGATCAACAAATATGTACAACAGTCAACAGACATGGATAACATACATGGCTAACAGACATGGAAAACAGACATGGACAAAATACATGGACAACTAACAAGGAAAACAGACATGGAAAACAGACATGGACAAATACATTAACCTTAATCAACAGTTGACATTAAAGACCTTCATGGGACATATTTTCAGCCCCAATCCCATTCCATCCCATTCAGCCAGATCCAAATCCATTCCAATCCATATTCATACTTAATTGGGCTCCCATTTACATGAATTTCCACCAAATTCAGCATAATTAACTGTTTTTAGTTCTAAAAATTATATGGTCTGTCTCATTACATTCCAAATCTATTCCATTCCATTAATTACCTAAAATTGTGTCCCATTTTCATCCACTTCCATTCCATTTCCATATCCATATGGGATTTCCATTACATGAAGGGCTCTAGTTGGCATAACCATGGGCCAGGCGAAACTGAGACTGTGTCTGTTAGACGATATAAGCACGAATATATTACACTTTGGTAATCGTAAATGATAACCAAATTGCCTTTTCAAAGTTATCATATTCTCTTCTGTAGGATATTTAGCATCGTATGTTGTCTGCTTATTCAGTTGCCTGCTAGATAATGCGTCGGCTGATTTTGTTAATGGAATTTGTTATTGTTTAGATTAATGCAAAAATGTATGTATTGTCACGCGTTTGGTAATAAAAGTTATGTCCGAGTTGGAAAAGAAATACAATAGTGAAGCAAAGATTTCAAGCGTACCTCCCCAAATCTTGAAAGTCTTCACATGCTGGGTTTAATTCAAAGGTCTGCTTTAGTTCGAAATCATGCACCGGCTTTCATATAGTTCTTATTGAAAATTGATTGCATCTTTTTAAATTCACATGTATGTAAGCTTTCGAATTTTGATGTTCCTCTTTTTGAAATTACCCAAATTGAAGCTTTTTGAAATTGGTGTTTATCTTTTTAAATCTTAATTAATCTTATTTTCTCAAATTAACGCTAAAAAGGGCCACTCTTCGGTGTTCTCTACCCGTACCCATGTGCATCCCACTGCTGTTGGCTGGTGCCGAGTGAGAAAGATCGATTGAAATCGATCTGGTGGAGTTAAAATAATCATCCTGCCTGGATCTGAATTCATTCAGCAACTGCTACATCTTTCAAAGACAGATTCAGCCCGCTCCATCTAGTTGAAATATCGTGTGAAACTCCGACGTTAATTGATTCCTCCTTCCGTCCTAAGCCCCCACTCTGTGCCCGGTTGGCGCCTGTGTTCGCCTCGTGACTCATTAGAGCCCTGCTTCTGACGGCCGTTAGGCGAGGAGCGCGGGTCGGAGGGTCCGTTCACCACTTCCTGTCCGGTGGAGGGGAGCCCTCCTCCCTCCACCACGCACCTGGACCCCACGGGGACCACTTCCGCCACCAACAACGCCGGTACCGCCGCTACCGGAGCTACGGACCCGGCGACGGTTACACTGTCCTACATAACGCCATGACTCATACAATGGTCAGTATGTGCCAGGATAGCGGAAATTTGTTTAAAAAAAATGAAGTGTATAGTTCTTTGAAGCTCCACAGTTCACAACTTCGTGAACATAAATTAAACGTGTATGTGATGTAGTGTATGTAGCTGTCTTCCTGGTATGGTAGTAGACTAGATAAGCGTACTTGCTTTGCATTGGTTCTTTATGTGGCCCCGGAATTGCCCGAGCTCCAGCGTGAAAGGGTCCAACCGCCAACACGATACGATAGGTCTGCGGCTTCCATGCAAACCGGCGCAGCCCGCTCTTAGTACCGCCGCGACTGCGCGTCAGCTGACGGCCGGCACTATCGGTGCGGTCCGGCCGGTTGACGGGTGCCGGTTCTCCAGTGCTTCACTATCGTGCCGAGCGTGGTACGGTGAAGGTGGAGTCCGTACTACGGATCAGAGATGGCCCAGTGACTGAGCAGGAAGACTCGAGATCGCGATCAGCGTGAGATTGAATCGCGAACAGTGTGCAGGGTGCAGGGTGCACTTTCAGTGACTTTGTCGCTGAAAGGATATCGTGAGTGATTTTCGTGGTAGCGGTAACCACGAGGTTACGTCGTGAGTCGGTGCACCAGTGACCAGAACGGGTGAAATTGCGGTCATTATTTGTGGCTGCGCAGTGTGCATTGACATCGCTTTCAGTGAGGAAGCCGGTCGGTCGTTCTGCTACATCGTCTGCCGAGCTACGTACATCAGCTGAAGTCACGTCACGTCACGTCACGTCACGTCACGTCACGTCACGTCACGTCACGTCACGTCACGTCTCACGGAACGCACTACTTGCCGGGGTGCCCACCAGCCGACCGTAACAGTAAGTCAGCCCTCCCTGATGGACCTGCTGCTCTAGGGGGATCTTCCGTCCAAACAACGTGTATGATAGGTAATGACTTTGCGGTAGCAAATCGTCACCCCTCAAATCCAGCCAGAGCTTCTTTTAATCTTTTACCGCTGATTGGCACTATTAGTCATCAAATTATTCGACAACACTACCGTAAGACCATCACAAAGAAGTCGCGTCTGTGCTAACATCGCCACGACATCAGGACTGTCACTTCCTTCTGACCCTCCTTCTGAGTCTGACCTCTTCTGACCTGACCTCTGACCTTCCTCGTGGCAGTAGCTCTGGTAGATGTCACCCCGTCACCTCGGCAGCTAGCCACCCCGTGGCAGCAGCACCAACGCTCCGTCCTTGGTCTCCTCGTGGCACCGCCGCCGCCGCCGGGTTGAGGTGAAACCGAGAGTGATTCTGTCCCGGCACCGCCCCAGCCAGCCGCGCCCGACGCACGTGAAACCGCCGCCGCCGCCGCCGCTTCCGCCGCGATGGCATTGCAGCTGTCACAGCAGCAGCGGCAGTAACAACAGCAGTAATAGCTGCAGTAGCGGCAGTAGCAGCAGCAGCAGCGGCAGTAACAGCAGCAAAAGGCAGTGTGTGTGGAACACGGGGTAATTGCTAGCAGGTGCTACCGCTATCGGAATACTCACATAAATATTACTAAAGGGATATGAAAGGCTACTTAAGGTGTCTGGTGTACGGAAGACTGCGGAAGGCTATAACTGAAGTTTTACTGAAGGATATTGAAGGTGTAGATACCTAGTACCTACGGAGGGCTAGTGAAGGCATACGAAAAGCCGGCCTCGTGCGGTTCACATACGAAGAGTCAGCTGCTTCGTGTTACGCGGAAGCGGCTTTACAAACCAATGCGGAAGCCTAACGTGACATCTACGAAAGGTCTGCGAGAGCGTGTGAGGCACTTGCAAGGGCGTGTGAGGAACCTGTAAGGGGGTGTGAACTGTGAGGCACCTGTGAGGGCGTGAGAGAAGCCTCGCAGAGTAGCGCTGAAGCCATGCGAGAGGTGCTCCGAGAGCGTGCGGGGAGCGTGTGTAGGATGTGAGGACGGGGAGGGGTGTAGGGACGGAAACGTGACCGCTGTCTACCCCTGACAGTGCTCTCAGTACTCCCAGCTCTGCCCCCCCCCCCCCCAACAGCAGTGCTCTCAGTACTCCCAGCTACCCGAGTGTCGGAACTCCCTGCAGGACGGGAGGGTGCGAGCACAGGAACGGGAGAGGGGAACCGTGGAGTTTCACGACAGTGGTGAGTCACTATCATGAAGCGGAAAGACATACTGTTAGACCATGCTGTGGTTTTACTGCATGTTCAGGTAGCGGTGAGGTGACGAGATCTGCAAATGTCTCGCTTTCTGCATATTCGACGGATACTTGGGGCCATTCCATCATCCCGTGTTGCGTTGTGAGATCGAATCGCCCTAAGAGACATGCAATTTCTAAAGTTTACCGGGATGTTCATAGTTTTAGCTCGCGGAAAAGTGATTTGAAGAGGGTAATTTTGCGGAACTGAATCGTAGCATGGATTTTACCATCTTTCGTCATAGAAGCTCTGGAATTCGGTGTCGATAAAATCGTTGCCTTATCTCTTCCCAAACAATTTACCCCTCTTATGAGTTTTGCCTGCATTTTAGGATAAAGTTAAAATCAGTACAACGGACAACCAGTGTCTCAAATCAATCAACACAAATGTACACCTACTTCCTACATGGAACAATAGTAAGGCCTTCCATCATACTTCCAATACGACAATATAGCTCGTGCCCGCACAATATTGAGTAAACGTTTTGAACACCACCAACACCGCAAATTTCGCTCTAATCACTGGGCGTCTCCCTTATTCAATTTCAAATCTCTCCAAACTAGCTGCGATTCCCAGGCCATAGCGATAGCCGTGAGAACCGACAACCAGCGGCGCTATGACGTCACCGTATCGATAACCAGCCGGCGTCACCTGTGCGATCCTCTGATTGGATAGCCGATCAGCAGGAAACTGGCAGGTGCCGAGTTGCGTTACGGCGTACAGACTCGCAGGATTCGCACGAATGACCGCGTGATTGCATCATAAGTTGAACGAACGCTTGTGGAGCCAGATCCGGGACCTTTCCGACGCGTGGTAGGTACAGAGTGATTCGTATTTCCCTTGAGCGGTATGGGCATGATCATTGATCATACCACTTTTTTTCGATGGTTGAACAGGTAATGCGGTATATTGTTGTTTTCAGAAGACAAGTTGATGCAACGCGATATTTTGTGATGCGTCCGTTTCCAAAGACGTTAAAAACTTACTCCACTTAAACGATGCTGTGTCCTTGTCGTCAGTAGCAAACGGACAGATTCCTGGTGTATCCCCAAATGCTACAATCTCCGATGTGTAACATGACTGGAACCGGTAAAAGTCATCGTTACAAAGCACAGCAACAACGGCAGCGGGCTGACGGAGTACATTGTACAGCCAAGCCTTCTCAGCTATCGAACTGTGTTTTCTGAGCATTAGACACGTGCAGGAAACCTTAGCACAGCCGAGGGGTCACTCGCCAAGGTTGCGCGATTTTTGACTGCGGATACTCCTTGGATGTTCCGTGATTTTCGGCCGCAGGCGTACTTCGGGCTGGCCTGGAATCTTGCCCGGTAAAGCTCGTGGTGTCATGTTATTGGTGAGGGATCTCGGCAAACTTCTGTCACTTGCGTCGCCACAAGAGACCTTAAGTAAATGTCAGGCTTCAGGAAGGATATTCGTCTCCTAAAAATATTAAACCACAGTCATAGAAGAAGTCGTTTTACGTTGGCTACCTGACAGCAAAAGTTGTTTCATGCTGCTTTTCAGGCTTGTTCAGAAACCTAGCGATGCATTATCAGATGACCTTGGGTAGTTTTCGTGTTATCCAGTTGCATCCTGGTAGTGAAATTAAGCTTAATGAATCAACTAATTAGATTGTAACGATTAAACAGGTATATAAGATGATATTAATCCAGGATGGCACACAACATTCTGTATAACGAAGCAAAAATGGGTATTAGAAACTCATATTTCAAGATTAGATCTGAAGCCCTGTGTCACGAGTTGAGGCTTAATGAAAATAAATGTGTTTGATAGTGAAATTCAGCATGGGTACTGGTCTGCTTCTTAAACAAACTCACAAATCACCAGCCGTCGTAGCCTCTCAAACCAATATGGAAACGAGCCGACAAGTTCGCTTTTCCACAGACCAACCAGCGCTCGAGTTCTGCTGTTCTCTTTTCGGTGCGGCGCGCGAAACTCGTCCACAAAGAGGTCCACTGGCCCTGAGTGTCGCTCGTGACGAGTCTGCTGACGACTCGACACGCGTGTCTGGCTGGCCGTGAACGCTACCGTGCACGAAATGTGTGCGTGCTCACAGAAAACGAGGTCACGCAGCCTGGCGCCTTCACGGGTGCAGCGAGCGGTGCGCGTGTCCTAGAACAAATCGTCTAGTCGGGTCTTCGTTGGCTGGAAAATACTGTGCTTTCTTTGTTCATCGGCTATCCTGCAGAGTGCCATTCTTTGATTTAGTATATCTTCTTTGTGAACATAACAATATTTGATCGATTGTGTTGTTGCTCTCGAGTTAATGAAATTTGGATGAATCCCGTTTCACGACTATGAAATGGAAACAAGTTGCGTTACTCCAACGTTTTTTTTAACAGTCGCTCGATGACTGATTCACTTCCGCTGT
Source organism: Balanus glandula (assembly GCA_030265075.1). Taxonomy (NCBI): domain Eukaryota; kingdom Metazoa; phylum Arthropoda; class Thecostraca; order Balanomorpha; family Balanidae; genus Balanus; species Balanus glandula. Next base: position 7,847 of record JARBER010150580.1, read on the forward strand.
CACGGACCTAAGTAAATAACTAATGATTGTATTATCTAGTGACTGGTCCAGTAACTAATCCACTGTTTAATCCAGTGACTAACTAAGCGTCTCAGAACTGCCGTGTGAGAGTGAATAATCCTGCGTATTTTAATCCTGAATATTGTCTTCAGCTACAATATTATACTACCATGAGTGCATACCTTCTCCGCATACCTGGCGTGCCTTTGTCGTTTCTTGATAGTGCGATTGGGTGTCTTCACAGTTGTTAATATACATGCAGTGTGCATGACTTTGGGCGATCGTGTGTTGTTAATTATTTCACGCAACACGAATAGCTCCACGACGATAGGTAGCATATCTGACAGTGTTATGTTGTAGGGAACTCGATTTACAACATTATCAGGGTTGCAACTTTGCAATAAGCCTTGTGACAATGCCTTTTGTCCAGTTGCATGTCGATTGTCATTTGCTAACATCAAGGACGCAAGTTTCCCTATAATGGGACACAACTGTGTGCTCCAGCTTTCATACCCCAAAGAGCTGGACCTGGTCCATCCTGGTTCTTATTTTGAAAATGCAATCATGGAGGCGCCTATGTGAGTCGCATACACTTTCCTCAATGCTTTCTATGCGCATGTATGACCTGTTAAGCGTGTCTCCTATTTTCCGGGATGGTTTCACTTCCCTATTTTTGCACGTGCTACTTTCCGCTCCATACCCTCACTGCGCTTTGTGCTCCGGGGCTGCTTCTGATTGTTAGCACAGCTAAAAGTACCCCACTGCGCCAAGCTAACATGCATTCACCCAGCCACCAAATTGGAGCGTCATGCCACCAACTTTTACAATTTACACTAATGGCAAGGAAACTTACACACCTGTGTATAAATCGCTGGCGCGGTTATATAATGCCATGCAAATTATATATTTGGCAACGGCGCCAGTACAGCAGATCGCACACTTTGATATGCCGACTGGCAAACACCTGTGGATTTAATATATGTGGCCATTTTCCTTTCCACTGACCTGCATCTAGCTAGAGAGGGCGTGGCAGCGGGTGTTAAGCCAGCCTGCAACTAGCATACTGTGAATTACCACCCACTTTCCCCTGCTAGAGAACACCGTGCCAATAACAACACGGTCAGCTGATACATTTCTCGTTTTTTCTGCAGGCTAATAAACACATCACGTGTTGTGCAGGGCCAGTCGTGACGAGGAAAAACTGCGCTGAAAGCGGCAGGTCTCGTCGGTCTGCCCTGATCTCAGTGAAACTCGGCCGAATCGTGTGCGGGCAGCATCCGCGTCACATTAGGGTGCGTTCGCGCCGTCACGGCAGCCCCCGACTCCGCCGTCTCTCCGTGACGCGCCCGTATCCGAGTTTGTTATGCTCTGCATCACCGTTGTCAGGCTGAGCCGGTCAAAAACCGCTAGACATACCCCTAAATTTCTAAAACCTTGAGTTTTTTTTTATTTTTTTAGAACCTGGGGAAACATACTTAAACTTCTAGAACGGGACAATAAACCTCGGGCGCTTGATAGCCTATTTGAGCCGAAGCGCCCCCAAAAACACCAATAACACACGACAATAAACCTCCCGATTTGAGGTATACCCGCTTGTTTGGTAGCTTTGCTCTGTATGCACTATGCAGCCGGCTTCCGTCACACTGTCTGCGGCAGTTCCTAAGCTCCGTCACGGGGTCACCGGCCGACCACGTCACGTGACAGACGAGCTTCTCAGTTCCGCGTTAACGTGTCATGGGTTGCCTCGGGCCAGGAGATAGGCGCTAAAACAGCGTATCACGTGGTGAAATTCGGGAGCGAGTTGGATCGTATCTGAAGCTGGCGTGGCGTGATGTTAAAGGCCCGAAGCCGGCTAACATTAATTATGGCCAGTCCGTAAAGCAGGCCGTCTCTCGCCTTTTATAGCCGCATTGGCCCAGCCCTGCTGACCCGACAGCGGACCCACTAGTCATGAATCAAGATGGCTGTCAATGGCTTGTTCCATCATTTGGCAGGTTTTTTATCTAGAAGATGCATAAACATAGCTTTTGACAAAATTTTCCGGAATTAATGTCGGCGCGCCATAGACCCCAATAAACAAACCAACTATCCGGAACTTCAATCTACCGATTTACCTCTATCCGACTACCGTAGCGTAAGAGACCGAACCAGTATACTCGTCACTCAGCAAACCTGACTGTGCAGTTTGCACGAGCCGGCCGGCCCATATTCCGTGCGGCTTGTCTGCTGAAGGCACGTGACTTTTGTGCTGACTGGAGCCGCTAGTCACGTGACCTCAATACCGACTGAAAACTCGTGTCACGAAACTTTAGTGCCACAGCCTCGAGTGGCTGTGAGAAGGGACACATTCGACAACATGCCATGCTGGCGCTTTCAGCTGAAACGTATCTAGAAGTTTGGCACATATTCGTGCAAGGAAGTCATTTCAATCCGTGAATGTTATGAATCATGTGGCTAAGTGAGTCGTGGAAAAACTTCGACCACGTAGTCTACCTTTGCCACCACAGGAGCGGCAAGACTCTCGTTCTTCTCCCGTGCCCGAATACGTGACTTGGTTAGCTAGTGTTATGTCTCGCCTCTTGTCTGAGATGTTCTCTCCTAGGCTGTCTGTGTGTAGAAAGTGACCGGAGCTCTCAAACCGCACTGGTCAGAGACTAGACCCTCGATATGTAGTCAGTAGTCACACAACATGGCCAGAGTGGCCATAACACGTGGCGAGTCACAATCATAACATGTTCAGCCCGAGCAAAATCAGTTAGGTCCAGTATGTGAATCCAAATCGAGAAGAACTTATATTATTTTCAGACAGATCATTCACATTGTCTGCTTATAAGCTGGTATGGGGAAAACCTAAAAATGGCACGGTATTCCAAAGTTCATCATATTTACTTTTTTAACATTAAAGTCGAATAACTAATTTGAAACTTCCATGCGCATATGCTAAGGCTTCCTTTTCAATCAT
>JARBER010150691.1:0-10807 GCA_030265075.1 Balanus glandula
GGCATTCGGTGTTCAAGAGCCGCCCTTTGTGGTGACGCATGATGAAATGGGCGGGGCTAGAGCCAGCGGTTAACCACCGAACCGCAGGTGGCCATGAACAGGCCTCAGGCCTCGGGTCACGGGGCTGGCTGCGGCGGCTGGAGGGTCGGGCCGGTCACGTGACCGCCTCCGGGCACTGGGGCATTCGCTGCACTGCGGTCTGCGCGTAGAGGGTGTGCCGTTTGCCGGTGCTGTATGTATGTGATATGTGATGTGTAACACTAGTAGAAGTGAGTATATTTTAATTCAGAAATTTCAAGCAGGAATTGAACAGCCAATGCAAGAGCTAGATTGGCTGCAATACCTGGAAATAAGCATACAAATTTGTGTTTCTGAGAGCAGAGAGACTTTCCCTTGTACCTAATTGTTACTGCAGGGCTGAATGCCTCAGACCTACATATGTAACAAGATGACAATGGTGACTTGTCACCTGTTACAGTCCAATGCAATTAGAGTAGATAGTTTAGGTACAAATTGTTTAATTTTTGTGCTCCATCCCTAAATGAATGTTATATTGTAGCTACCCCATGTCAGTACTTACAAGGTGCTTAGTAGATGTGAAACAAACAATATGGAACATATTAAGTTTGAGTAATGGTCCAAAACAAGATATGAGCGAATGAGAATCAGCATTAATGTCAGTAAAACTACATAATGTTAATTTGGCATATCTGTAAATGTATCAAACTTACCGTTGCCAAGTTTCAGCAAGAGCACAATTATTACAGATAACAGAAAACAAAGCAACCTCAAATAAAGATGCTATTGTCAAAGCTGGATGGCAGTCAAATTCACAAATTTATTTTTAAGGGGAATGAGGAATGAATAAATTGCTTATTGATCACATATCCCAATCTTGGGGTGCATGAGGCATCCAAGTCTGAAAATATGACAATTAGGTTAAAACCGTCATGTGTTCTAGTAGCCTGACACTCTACATTTCATGATGTCTCATTTTGGAGCATTGAATAATTTTGGCATCCCTCTCCCTAACTCTGAATTTGGCCACATGCTGAAAGGTGCATAGTGCATACACCGACCTAACTTGCCTACTCCTTGACCTGGCTAATTCACATTTTGGAATAGGCAGGGTAAGATGATGCAACACCAAATAGCTGTATCGTCAGATTTGACATGCTATGAGAATGTAAAGAATGTGTCAGTATTGTTCACATTTTGATTTTTGATAGCATGTAAAGTCTGAGTTTTTTTAATCAATTTGATGTGTCCTGAGAAGTTTTGGTAAAAACTTGATATCTGGAAATGTGAGGATCTCAGAAGGCAGACTTTTCACCCCATCAGAATGAGGATAAAATGTTGAAGTCACTTCTGATAATTAACAATTTTAAGGTTGAACTTGAACTGTGACCAGAACAATGGCAATGAGAGTGAGCTGATAGTGTAATAAACCCTGGAGGTTGCCATAATTTATATAAACTAAATCTAATGCTTGCTGGGTATGCATACAAATGAGTTACAAATTGATATAAAACTGTCCAGTGTCCATCACAATAGTCAAGAATAGTCACAATAGCCACCATCAGTCAAGAAATGCATAAACACATTTGGAGGGATTTGTTTTGGGTTTTGGGGTTTGCTTTCGCAGGCATTTTTTAAGAAAATCGAAGTTGGTATTCCATACTAATTCTTAACGTTTTATAGCAATTCCAGACGCCTTATTGTCTGTCTATTGCACTCAAAACAACACAAATATTAGTACTTACCTCAGAATAATTATTTTTGGCCGTCATCCGTAGTCGTACCGCGGTTTAGAAATCAGCGATGTTGATTGTTGTTTACATTTTGTCCTTGAACTGACGCGCTCTGATCTGGTAGCGCATGATACCATATGTTTTGGGAAAAGTTTTTCCCTGCGAAAAGGAACTAAAGGAATATTGAAAGGAAACGGAACTACTTAGCTTTGTTGTAGCAAGTCATTTATTTGTATATTCTGGAGCTTTGTACTGCTTGCATGGCAAGGAGCACAGGATTTGCCATCAAAGGGGAGGAGAAACGGGTCCCTTCCAACATAGTTGTCTTCTTTTAGCATTACGCCTATGACGTTGCATGGAAAGCATCTTCTTTAGAATGCCTCCGTCCCCTGTCTGTCGGAAGTTGGCGGCGACCTCGGCAAGGAGCACGAGTACCTACTAGCTCGAGAAGAGGCCATCTATATGAGGCCAAAGTGTGTGACTGTGATCATCTCAGAATAAGGAATTCAGCATCACTATCGGAATATCCAATACTATAGACTTTGTTTACTGAATATTCATGACGTTTCATCCATCACATCCTAGTTTGCGAAATGATTAAACGATATCGTGTCGCAAGTCATTTATTTGTATATTCCAGCGTAACAAAAAACAACACGCTGTAAGTGGCACACAGTAAAAACACTAAGTACAAAACGCACACGCACAATCATTATCTAAGGCGGTCAGGTCAGGTTCCACACAGCAAACTGTGTATTGTATAATACACAACGCCACAAAAACAGTGTCTTCCTGTCGGGTTGAGCGGTGGGAGATACACTAGCCAGCACAGTCTGCTCAGTAACCTACTCCCAGGTGACCTAGCCTTCACGAGCAGCGGTAAAGCTCCAGCCTATTGATTAGCACCACCCCTGAGTCCCCTGATCGCTCGCCCTTCATACGGGGCGGACCGCGTCCCCGTCCCCCAGCAAAGGGAGACCCTACCCTGGCAGGTGGCGGAGCTACCCGTCAGACAGTGGAGCTACCCGTCAGATGGTGGAGCTCTCCGTCAGATGGTGGCGCTCTCCGTCAGATGGTGGCGCTCTCCGTCAGATGGTGGAGCTCTCCGTCAGATGGTGGAGCTCTCCGTCAGGTGGTGGAGCTCTCCGTCAGATGGTGAATCTCCCCGTCAGATGGTGGATCTCCCCGTCAGATGGTGGATCTCCCCGTCAGATGGTGGATCTCTCCGTCAGATGGTGGATCTCTCCGTCAGATGGTGGATCTCTCCGTCAGATGGTGGATCTCTCCGTCAGATGGTGGAGCTCTCCGTCAGATGGTGGAGCTCTCCGTCAGATGGTGAAGCTCGCGACCCTGTCAGACGGTTGGCTGCTCCTTCAGTCGGGTGATCTCGAACATCTTCACCTTACACGACTCGTCCATCTGGAAGGCTGACTGGTTGTTGGCCGGGGTCGCCAACAGGCGCTGCTTCAGGCCCTGGGACGCTGCCAAATATAGACGGGGCCGTCAGGGAAACTGTCAGCTGAAATACCACGCTAGACAATATCAAACGCTAAATAATAGGGTAATAATGGGAAGATGATTGAGCATTGAGCAATGAGTAAATAATATTGTTTTATTGTCAAGCCTGGAAAAGTGGACTGGCAGTATGGGACTAACTCACATATACATATTATACAACCGATCAATAAATCGTGTTTAAACCATAGAGGGAAGGGTAATGCATCCTGTAACACGAACACATCTCACACATATGTCAATTTCATTTCCTTTGGAGATATCACGAACAAACGCAATTCGAAGCGAAGTTCTAACTGTGATCGCTTATAAAACATTACACAGCCTGTATGATTTGCCTGGCCATTCCAGACCGCCACGACAGAGCCGCCGCCGTCCCTCAGCCCAGCCCCCTCGCTGCTGGGTGGTCAGTAAGGCTCGCTCAGTCGCGTCCAGGGCACTATATTACACCCCCCGGTCGCGTCCTGCTCACTGAACATTGAGTGGTGTGAGCAGTGTAGCAGGAACTTGGATAATGTTCTGGTCATTTGAGTGTCTAAAAGATTTTGATCTCTTGAAATATTTACTCTCTTTGCATGTCTTGTTGCTCACATTTTATATTCAACTTAGCAGGTTGAGTACACTCATTTGTTATGCTGGTAAATAAGCATATATGTTGTGAGTGAGCGACGAGCGGGCCACACCAAAAATAGTTTGAGCATACATTGTTGCTAATAAAATAATATGTCAGCTAAGATTCCCTATCAGATAGTTGCCAGTGGGCCATTGCCAGTCCACCTGCAGATCACTTGGCTCTTGGGGACCAGGTCCTGAAATGAAATTCCCGCCCTGGGTGGGGTCATGGATGAGAGAACGAGTCTCTTATCCATGGTGGGGTGGTGAGGCCCGCTCGGCCGCGTCCTGTACCGACCACTGGGTGTACAGTCGAGCCCTGCGCTGCCCACTGACCCAGCTCAGCCATCAGCCGTGCCGTGGTGGCCTCGTTGCGGTCCGTCAGCGCCAGCAGCACCTCGGGCGGCGGCTGCACGTGGTCCAGCAGCAGCCGCAGCGTCCGCACCAGCGGCTCGTGCAACTCCGGGTTGTACGTCACGTCTGCCGGCACACGTCACGGGCACGTCACGTCTGTCGACACAGTTATATCGCAGTTGAAAAAAGTTGATATCGTATGACAATGACAGTGTAATCATACATATTCCCGTTAGATCTCGGCTTGGGGAATCCTTAAACGAACTTTTCTACCGATTCCTCAGAATCTCAGCGGGAATCAACGCTACAACTCAGAACACGACGCTACATCTCCCCAATGACGTCACGGTCCGCTCCTCACCAGCCACTCACCGGCAGTCAGCACTAGATCGACGTCCAATCGGCGCGCGTCCTCGGCGCTGAACCGAAACCAATCCAGCGTGCCGGCTATCAATTCCGTGCCGTCCAGCGTAGTTTGCAGCTCGCCGCCAGGATCGCTAGTGTCGCCTCCCTCCGGCGGTCCGGTGGACGCTTCCGGCAGCGCGGCAGAATCCGGCGCAGCGGAGAGGAACCTGGCGCACGCCGCCTCGTCTTCCATCAGAAGACCGTCCCCGGCTAATTCCAGAGTCTTCTGCACGTTGTATTTTAACATCTGTGGGAGACGGAAAACCGATGGTGACGATGATCAGATGATTTAGTGGCGCTCCAGACCAGTAAAACCCCGCATATCTGTCGGACATTCCAGCTACTCACCTAACGGCGCACGTGGGCTTGAAGAGCCAAAGCGAGCGAAAGTTGCCGGGCACAACAGGTTTAAATTTCCACGCACTATAATAAGTAATTAACTAAAACATAATCATCTGACGCTTTGACGGCCGTTTTAACGCCGTTAGAATCCTACCGACCAGATTCCCATCACGAAACGCGGCTGTATGGTGAGCGCCGAGCGGCAGCGGTCCGACGCTGAAGGACTGTTCGTTCACAGGAGACACGGGCGAGAGGCAGACTGACCTGCACCACCAGCGGGTGACCGTCCGTGATGGTGTACGACTTTGGCTGGCAGAGGCGGCACAGCGACAGGCCTGACGAGTGCAGGGTCAGGTCAGGTCACAACAGGTCAAGTCAGGTCAGAGGCAATGTGAGAACGCTCCAGAGCGTCGAACACATGGCCAATGTTTCAATGGTCATTGGCGTCATTGAACAGATACTGACATGAATCGCATAATCAACATTAATGACAGACACATTTCGTTCAAGTACTGGTTCTGTGCCAGTACCACGAACAAACTACTAATGATCAGAACGAAAGCAGCTAGTTTAATGAACTCAAAGTGGCAGTAGACCCTTCGGAAACTTGCATACAATTAACATTTATAAGTGCAAATTTAAGTCCCATTAAACAAGAAGTTGCGACGAAAAAAGCGTTCAAAAGCCATGAGAGGGGTCTGTCTGGACTCTGGATGGGTCATGCATCAGCAGCTGTGATGTGTCCCACTAGGACTCAGTTAACGGAAACACCCGCGAACGTTCGGTAACAACTGAGGTGGCCTTGACTGGACCCGAACCAGCCACCCGAGTCCCGGTCTGGTAGTTAGACTGTACCGCAGGGCTCAGCTCTAAGAGCTAGACTGTGCCGCAGGGCACCGCTCTGGAAGTTATACTGTGCCGGAGGGCGCCGGTCTGGGAGTTAGACTGTGCCGCAGGACGCCAGTCTGGGAGTTATACTGTACCGCAGAGCGCCGGTCTGTGAGTTATACTGTGCCGTAGGACGCCGGTCTGGGAGTTATATTGTGCCGCAGGGCGCCGGTCTGGCAGTTAGACTGCCGCAAGGCGCCGGTCTGGGAGTTAAACTGTGCCGCAGGGCGCCGGTCTGGGAGTTAGACTGTGCCGCAGGGCGCCGGTCTGGAAGATAGACTGTGCCGCAGGGCGCCGGTCTATGAACCCCGAACTATGAGGCTGCCCATGGCGGTGAGTCGTGTCACGACACTCCTGACGTTTCTCACCCGTCAGTCCCAGTCCTGCTCCCAGCTCCAGCACCCTCACCTGTCAGTCCCAGTCCCGCTCCCAGCTCCAGCACCCTCACCTGTCAGTCCCAGTCCTGCTCCCAGCTCCAGCACCCTCACCTGTCAGTCCCAGTCCTGCTCCCAGCTCCAGCACCCGGCGGTCCTGTAGGCCCTCCGGACGCAGCATGTACCAGTCCAGCAGCGCCTTCCCCGCCTGTTAACAGCAACGCGAACTTTAATATCTAAATCACACAGACGGAACGGCAACGGGCCACCAATACGGCATAATTATCGTCAGGTAGAACTCACACGAATCTCATCTCTGCCATGTTGTTGTATATTTAGGTTCAGTTTTCGTATTTACGTTTGACATGGAAATGAGTGAATGTCTCTGGCTAAAACTGTTATTTTTGTTCATAATTTCGCTACCTCCCACGCCCTGACATAGACATAGACATAGACATAGACATAAATTAAAACATTCCATAGTTGGCAACCTTCCCCCTGAGTTCCGAGATGGTAAACGAAAACAATACACATTTTCGCCGTATCCACCGTTATCAGCTCAATAGTGGTCAGTTACCTGTTATTTCCCGCATCACGTGTTGATATGTGGTGACATTACCAGCCACGTTTTGAGTCCGACGGTAACATGTTTATCTGTCATGTCCTAAACCTCGGTGTAAACATCAACTGCCGGTTCTTCAGCCCAGTGGTACAAAGTTCATTATCTGCCACGTCCGGAGGCGTGGTCGGTGGTAACGTTACCTGTCTCGTTTTGAGACCAGCGGTAACATATTTACCTGTCTCGTTTTGAGACCAGCGGTAACATATTTACCTGCCAGGTCCTCAGTCCAGTGGTATCCTATTTACCTGCCAGGTCCTCAGGCCGGTAGTATCGGCCGCCAGCAGACAGCGGTTCTCCCAGAGCGGCACGGACAGCGCGTCCGTCAGCTGATAGACCACGTGACCCTCGGTGGAGGCGGCGCGGGGGCAGGCGCTCAGCTGACCGTGAAGGCGGTACGCCAGCTCCGGCACCTCCCGGCCAGAGCTCTCCAGCTGAGGAGGAACCAGCATCAGCGGCGGACAGAACTAACGTGACACTGACAACCTTCACAAGTCCGTTGACAGCCTGGCAGAGCTGCTCCGCCCGCTAACTTTAGTATATAACTGTAATTGAGGAAGACTCCGAGAAAAAATACTTATGAATTAAAAGAAACAAAGGACTTTGAGAGTCTAATTTACACGATAAAAAATGAACAATAGGTACATATCTACCAAGCGTTTTTAAAAGTGTAAAAATATATATCTGCGTAACGCATGGTGGCTAAATTCACAGATTTAGGGGGCATGAAGGATGCGAGAATCACTTGTTTGATCATATATCTCGCGATGAAAGTGGTGTCTTTGTCTAAAAACATGGCTTATAGGCTAAAATTGTCATGTGTTTTAGTCACACACCTCACATTTCATGATATCTCATCTGGAAACATGACTTAATTTTGGCATCCCTCCCCCCAACTCTCTGAATTTGGCCACACTGGCGTAACGAATATATCCAATCAACAAATCATATTAAGTATATAGAAAGTGGAAGTGATAGTGACGTCAGCTAGGGTAGGCGTCTGACAGCGGACTATTATAGGTGTACCAGTTTGAAAGTGGCGTCATATCGCCGTCACAGGCGTACCGTTTTGATGAGGTCGCCGAGCACGCGGAGCCGGTACCGCGGCGGCGGCGGACACCGGAGAGCCAGCGGCGACAGGTACAGGTGGTACAGCAGCCGCAGCACGCCATCGTGGAACGCCTGCTCCGTCAGGTCCGACAGAGAGCCGACAGCCTGCGGTGGCACAGAATGACAGCTGTTACGGCCTGCCACGCCACAGCATGACAGATGTTACGGCCTGCCACGGCGCAGAATGACAGCTGTTACGGCCTGCCACGGCACAGAATGACAGTTATTACGGCCTGCCAAGGCAAATAATGACAGCTGTTACGGCTCCCCGGCACAGAATGACAGTTGTTACGGCGTCCTGAAGCCAAATGCCAAAAAATCCTGAAGCCAAAAAATCATCATCACAACAGAATGAGTTAGGTGGCGGCACACAAAGCTAAGATCGGCTGGGAAGGCAACAAAATGATAATGCTCAAAAGAGATATAATACACTTTCAACATTGAAAATACTAGATAATTTGTAATTTTCTCATTACGTTCACATCATCTCACTTAAATGTATTATAAATTGATACATACGTGTTTTGTATTCACACAATAGTTCGGAAATTCCACAAGAAATCGACTAAAAGGGTGATGACTCAGTATATGGGATAATTAACATGGGGAGCTGAAGTGAGTTGCGTAAGTTATGCGGTGAGCCAAGCGGTGATTCGAGATATTGCCTCAGACATGTTAACAAGGTCGCAAAGCAGGTAAAACATTGTCGGCTGCTATCGCCAGAAATTATGACGTAATCTAACTTAGTCATACTCATACATCGTTGGAATGTTAATGAGCTACTCTACATGACTGTTAGGATATATTCACTACTTCAAAGAATCGATATTTTTCCGCTGTTTAATATATCAAATTTATTGGAGACCCTAAAAGTATTGCCTACCCAGTTTTAACCGGACAAAGGTTCGTAAATACAAGTTCCTATGGGACAAAAAAAAATCCTAAGCAATGGTACGTAATACGTATGGGATAAGGCTCATGCGGAATGAGGTTCGTAGGGGCTTTAGTTCGCCATGGAAAAGGTTCGTATCGGATAAGATTTGTTAGCAAAATAAATCCATTGGACCGTGGAAAAAGAGTGGGTAGGTAGGCGAGTAAAATATACGCTAACAACAGGTGAAATGAAAACGAGTCATCTGAAGCCTTCCCCCTCAGTCAAACTTCCTTTAACGAGTGCCTGCCCCTACTCCCCCCCCCCCCCGTGACACTTATATGATTACCCGCACCGCACGGAGCTGGGGGATAAATAATATCCCTTCCCGAATTGACTCCACAACATAATAACTATGCAAGCTATCAACATGAAACTTTCTACACCTTATAAGCACCAATATGGCGTCTTTTGATAAAATTTCATCGAAATTAGAGAAGTAGCTTTGGAGTTAATTGTGTTTTAGTGATGCTATGTCATACTATTGTTGGTAGAAAATCGATGCATGTCTGAAAATTGTATTAAATCGGGTTTCAAAGCATCTTGCAAACTGAAAACATCAAAACGTAGGAAATTACATTACAACATGTCTATCTCGGATTTGCAAAATTTTGAGTTTTTGATACCCCAAAATAAAGCAAAACTTAACAATGCAATATACCTGTTTTATGCTGAGTTATGGCTCTCAGAGTGCAAGTAATTGACTAGGTCATTTTTTATATAATTGTTGTTGTCTTTCTTGACAGATATGAGCAAATAAATGCTAATACTGTATTTATGAAGCAGAGTCACTAAAACTATGCTTTTTATTTAAATTAAATGAATTCAATATTTGACCTAATATGACCTGGTTTTGACCTGAACTTAACCTAAGGCCTGATGACCTGATATTACTTGAACTTCACCTAAGGCTTGATATTATTTGGAATCAGGATGTAAAAATGAGTACTTGCATTGCATTTTACATGTTAAATAGCTCATGCATCATGTGTACAGAGATGTGCAGTGGCCAAACAAATAAGATCCAAGATCCACAAGATCCCATGGCAAATATTGTTTACAGGATCCAAGATCCATATAATTGCAGAGATAAAAAAACAGATCCAAGATCCCCAGGATCCCATGACAACATAATCCTAGAGGATCCTGGAATCTGAATCCAAGAAGATTCCAGAACTATAATTCTAGGGATCCTGGGTCCTAATAAATAATGTTTGGATATTGGCACATATTTGACCATCACATGGCAATATAATGCAATTGATATTCAGTATGGGATTTGTAAAGCATGAAATACATGCACACTTATATTTAGCATAACAAAAAGTAAAATAAGGCCTACATTTGAACAGATGGGAACAAGTGCCCCAACAGATAAAGATCCAGGATCCACAAGATACCATGACAAATAATTTTCCTGGGTCCAGGATCTGCAGGATCTCAAGGAAATTAACTTTTCAGGATCCAAGATCCATAGGATCACACAACAAAATAATCATACAGGATCCAGGAAAAAGATCCAGTATCTTGGATCCTCTTTGGATCTTGTCATATGTCTGCTGATGATGTGTAGCATCACTAATAACTTTGTAGACCTTTTGAAAACAACGACTTTTTGTGACCAGACCTTGACCTTGACATTTACCTACAATTTCACTTTTGGTAATGTGGTAGGTGAATGATATAACTTTGAGAGGTTTTTGGGTAGTAACAGTCATAACATAGAGCTTTGAATCGAAAGTATGACCCATCAACTCAAGAACCTCTATTTTGACTATTGCCATACCATTGCCTAGCATTTGGCATTATTTTAGAAATAGCATGTACACAATATAATTATCTCACTAAGAGCTTCCAATTTGAATTGCAACCCCCCCCCCCCCCTTCCCCATGCCTCATATTTAGC
>JARBER010150802.1:0-10807 GCA_030265075.1 Balanus glandula
AACCCCCCCCCTACACTATCACGTAGGTGAATAGGGCCTACACTGGCGAGGGTTAAGCTCCCGCTGCGGCACTTACTCGATACTCCTGTTAGCACGCCGCAGACCGGTACCGTCCTGGTGTCGTTACCGATGAGGAACATCAGCTGAGTCTCGGTGCATCCTGCAGTGATGGCTGTGGTGTAATTTAAAAAATCAGCCCTGCAATGATGCACGTAATTAGTAGAGTCCCAGAGGCGAGCGGATCTTTCTCTTGAGCCTGTGTTGCTGCTTCTTCAGATCATATGAGGGGGAGGGGCATGGCGATGTCTAGTATTTTCCTCTTTTTGGGGGACCTGTTGACTGTTACCCGCGATCCGCATCATTTTGAGTCAAGTATACTTCTTCCAAGCACGGCAATGTAATTTCCAGGGACCAGTGAGCGTGAGAATCTTTTCAAACCTTAGACCATCGTATACCCGTGTTAAAGTTAAATGAGCGATGGTGGAAATGATCACACACTCTGTGTTCAGCACGCTTACCGTATGCCGCATATACCCGGTGCGATCTTCACTTTGTAGTTACAGACGAGGTTGCCGGTATTGTTTAGCGGGAAGGCGGGGTTTTGGTAGTGGGAAACACGCTCCTGTGAGACGGTGTTGCAGCTGTGCCGAACTGAAAGCCAGACCAGAGGAGTTATATCAGTAAAGGCGGTTATAACGTTTTTCCGTTGAAGGGACTAGACCACCTTCAACATTAGTTTTAAGCTGAGATAGCAGTTGAGTAGCCCGTGACGAGAAGCCTTTATGTCTCAGAGATTTCGGCTGAAAATACACTCTTCCCGAAGATATTTCAATTTTCGTGCAGGAATGCGAAAGGAATGGAGATCTCAGATCTAAGATGGAGGATGTGCATTCCAGAGCACACCTTGTGCAGAGGTAATACAATCAGTCAATCAGCTTGCAGCTGGAGTTGGGCGCAACTATCCTGTGCTAGCGAACAGGCCACCGCTGGTTTCTGATTGGCTAAGCAACAAGCGCTTTATTTGAACCCTGAGACAGAGAGCATGTATATGGTTTTTGGTAATATGACTATTTAAAATATTTATTACTTCAAATATGGTAGTTTTTGGCCATTTTTGGAAGCAAAAAATAAATGGCACCAATTAATCATCATAATCAGTTTGTTTTTTAATAAATTTTCGGAAGGTGGTCTGTTTCCTTTAATCGAAAATACTAATGTTGGGCCGGCCACTATGGGCAGTGTAATAGTGCACATATTACGTTTAAGAAACAGAACATAAATAAACGTAAAATTTGTATTGATTCTTACATTTCTGTTCCTTTTTAGTCTTAGGCTTGCGGATAACCGAACTGTTCATCACACCTTACTGTACATGTTTTAATAGTAGCTATCTATAAGGCAGCATGGACTTCGACACTTTATTAATCTCTACAATTCAATAACAATAAGCAACAGTTGGGAAGGAGAATGTTTTATGCAGCGATACAAAGACGGTAAGTATCGTAAAAGGTATTTCTGATAACATTATTATTACTATCAGCGAAGCCAATATAAAACACTTTTTAATACACCCGTCATGATTAAGTTCCGCACAGACATAGCAAACGCAGGTAAAGAAAGATGATGTAAAATATATGTAACTCCTGAACGACAAAACTAATCCTCTCTCAACCACTGACACCTGATGTCAGACTACAGCAAATGAGCTCCCGATACGAGCCACCCCATAGCTGCAGCCACTCCCAGCCGCGCAGCAGACCAGTGACGTCACTCTGCGGACAAATGAGTGCCCTATACGCTACTCACAGACACATCAGACCAGTGACGTCATTCTGCGGACAGATGAGCGCCCGATACGCTACTCACAGACGCAGCAGACCAGTGACGTCACCCTACGGACAGATGAGTGCCCTATACGCTACTCACAGACACAGCAGACGCCGTTGCCACCAGCGCAGCTGTGGCTGAAAGAGCCGCTCCGCAGTTGGCAGCTCATCGGGTTCACGTGGCAGACACCCTGCGTTTCGTCCTTGGTCTGGCACATGGGCTGGTTGAACAGCACCCGACCGGGCAACACTGCGGAGACGTCACAAGTGTGAGTGACGTCACAAATGTGTGGCTTAGCGGCATCTAACGGCGTATTGAGTACGATTGACTGCAGGCAATGTGCAAGATAAAATAGACTTATTTTGAAAGTGCTGATGGATTCTACACATGTACTCTCAGTGAGCATTGGTTCCTGTTATTTTGAGTAAAATGTAGCGACAAAGCAAACTATGGTGAAGGAGCAGACCGAAATTTTGTGGCATTTCATCGGCATTTTCCTAACATAAAGTGAACTGTAATGTGTTATTTTTTCAGCCTAGTGCAGCTCAATTGTTTTATCATGAACTATTGTTTATATTGATAGTCATCTGGCCAAGAAAACGATAATTTCTGTTTCGAATAAAAAACGATTGAAACATATACGTCATATCATGTCATTCTGTGAAACGACAGACGTCGTTTGTGTCAACGCCTGTGTCGATGAAGTGACAAACGACATCGTTTTCTGGATATGGTCTTACCTGGTCGAGGTGCGTAGAACGCGCCCAAGCGCGAGACATCCGGGTCGGACACCGACGACCGAATAAAGTCATCTTCACCCGCATAGTGAGTGCCAATCCCCAACCGGTTACCATCGGCGCCTTCAGTTTTGGCAGTGTCTGCCTTGTTGCGTTCTGTCTCCGTGGCGGCCTCAGCGGACGGGCTCGTGGAGGGCTCCTCGGGTGCGGCTGACGTCACCTGACCCAGAGAAGCGCCAGAGAAGTTCTTCTCCACGGCGGCGTACTCGGTGTCGGCGGCCGCTGCCGGTAGCACCGCACCTGTCGGAGACGTGTCGAAGTTCCTCTCTAGGGTGGCAAACTTCTGCTGGGAGCCGGCAGAAGCTGCTGACGAGGGGGCTGACAGGGGCGCGGCCGCCGCTGCGGAGAGATGGGTACAGTGAACAGGGAGGACAGTGAACAGAGGGTACAGTGAGCAGAGGGTACAGTGAACAGAGGGTACAGTGAACAGAGGGTACAGTGAACAGAGGGTACAGTGAACAGAGGGTACAGTGAACACAGGGTACAGTGAACAGAGGGGACAGTGAACAGAGGGTACAGTGAACAGAGGGTACAGTGAACAGAGGGTACAGAGAACAGAGGGTACAGAGAACAGAGGGTACAGTGAACAGAGGGTACAGTAAACAAAGGGTACGGTGAACAGAGGGTACAGTGAACAGAGGGTACAGTGAACAGGGGGGACAGTGAACAGAGGTTACAGTAAACAGAGGGTACAGTGAACAGAGGGTACAGTGAACAGAGGGTACAGTGAATAATGGGTACAGTGAACAGAGGGTACAGTGAACAGAGGTTACAGTGAACAGAGGGTACAGTGAAAAGAGGGTACAGTGAGCAGAGGGTACAGTAAATAGAGGGTATAGTGCATAAAGGGTATAGTAAATAGAGGGTACAGTGAACACATGGTACAGTGAGCAGAGGGTACAGTGAACAGAGGTTACAGTGAGCAGGAGGTGCAGTGAACAGAGGGTACAATGAATAATGGATACAGTGAACAGAGGGTACAGTGATCACAGGGTATAGTGAACAGAGGGTACAGTGAGCAGAGGGTACAGGGAACAAAGCATATGTACAGTGGACAGAGGGTACAGTGAACAGAGGGTACGGTGAACAGATGGTACAGAGGGGTGAACAGTTGTAAACGGCACACGTGGTGGAGCGAATCATTGTACAGTCTCCTCCAAAACTATGTGCATATTGCACACTGCATAGTCTGTTCCATGAATAGCCTGCTTATCGGTGCTGTACACAGCGAAATTCAAAGCAGCTAAATTGAACTCACCCGTTATATATCAGGGTGAGCTCTATACGACTTTTGTTTAATTCTGCTGCATATAGCACCAATTGGACCGTAAGTTCAGAACTATTGCCGAGCAGAACTTTTGGAGGAGACGGTACAGGGTTATGGTGATGGCGGTACGGTTCTGAGCGGAACACGACTGGTGAAATACGTCGATCATCATCACTTGCCATGCGCACGTGTAAACCGAACGAAGTGCACTTGAGTGCAAATGTCACTTGAGTCACTTGCCACTTGAGTTGTGTGTAAACGTCACTTGAGTGTTTACGTCACTTGAGTGTCAGCATGAAGAGTGTTTTCCTATTCAGTTAAATGTCTAACATTTAATCAAATTGACATTTTTAATGCGATTCGGATTTAAATGTCATTAGCTGTACTGCATCACCTAAGTACACTAGTGCAGCGGTTTTGATGACGTTGTCGGCTTAGCCAGCCAATGACACCAAAAACCAGCTCTTCAATTCACTAGAATCGTTAGAACGAGCAAAGCCCTGAGATAGGAGAACTAAGCACATACTGCACACTTACAAGCGGACCGTGTTCGGCTATGTAGGCACGCCTAACTTTCGCCTCCAAATGTAGCCGACCACCCGACGTTTCCCGATTGCATGGTAGAGGTCAGGGCCTGCGCAACAATATGTGCTTAGTGCGGGCTCTGACTTCGTCAATCCATCCTATTACTAGGCTGCACACTGCTATTTATTAAGCATGCTTTATTAACGTCCGTGAAGCTGCTACTAAACACCCGGTGTTCATTTACCAGGCACTCGTTGCACAACACGCGTTTCATCTTTGTTGTGACTGGTTGTGCGCATACATTAGGGCGAGCCTCATTAAGGCTCGCTTATGCGAACATATGTCTGTGCGTCTGGTGTGGGCGAGGTCACGTTCGCTGCACAGCCGGTGCACCTGCCCCTGTGCAGGGCAGCCCGCGGCACCCCACTCAGCACCCGGCTCCGTTCAGCCCGTCAGCCCGGCCCGCAGTCCGTTGACCCGGTATTCTCCGAGATCCGCAGTGATAGCCAAGGGCGGTGGGCAGCTTAATCAAGCCAGCGTGAGGAGAACCGTTGGTCCCAAAATGTCAGTCTTATCTGAACGCCGTGGAGGAGATCGTACAGCTTGCGGTCGAGAGCGATGAAACAAGCATCATAACATGTCAGCGGGAAGTGTTTTATGCGGCGGTTATCGCTGACGCGTGGCTATTTAAATGCGCAGAGAGACAAAAAGGGCAGGAGGATGCGGTAAAAAGGACGGGTGGCGGTGAGGAGGGTCATCCACACAAGGTACGAAAGATGAAGGTCACTGGCTGCGAGTCAGCGCAGGGGGCGATGACTCCAGCTAGCGCGCGCGGAACGGTTTTGTGTGTTAAGATGACTGGCCCATGCACGAAGCACTTTTCTTCTCCGAATCTGCGCTGCATATCTGCTCAGTGGAACTTGTGTTATTGCAGAAGCATTTCACTGGAGAATCAGTGCAGTCGCAGAAGCGTCAGCGAATTTTCAAGCTACAACGCTCGGAACGGATATGTTGATATGGCGTCTATTTTGCATTTGAAGAATATTTACTGCCAATATTTGCATGCAAGCAAGCGAAATAAGCCACGTATATAACAGTTACCTCGCAGAATAAACTTTTCTGCATTCTTATTTTGCACGGTTGAATAGGACATTTAACATGGAAACCCAAATGACAGGTATGAGAATAGGCCTTTCCTCCGTGCCTTCTACTGTATTGGAGAACATGTTTCATTCTTGTTAGAAACCATGTTTACTATCCAATGACTACACCCCTTGCACAAGTACCAGCAACAAAGGCTTCCTGAAGTAAGTTCTCAGTGAGTTTGAAAATGGGAATGTGCTTGCACTGCAAATATCCACCAGGGTTGGAATACGCTGTTTGAACATTGGTGGTTCAGTCAATGACGTAACCAGCTGACACTAAAGGTCACCGAACCTTGGGTAAACCTTAAGGCCATTGAGCCATGATCATTAGATTCGGCTTAGTCAGTCGCCACAACGAGAAATTTACGATCACTATATCCTTCTTTATTATAAGATCAATTGTACTATTTTGGGAACCAATCTTCTATTTATAAACGAGCAGCACTTGTATATACACGATTCAAATATTGACATTCAAATGTATGCCTTATCGTCTGCAGATATGTTCACCGCATGTGCGCCTCACCGAACGACGCAGCTGTGGCGTGGACCCCGGAGAGGCGGACGAGGTTTTCTGTCAAGGGCGAGACCGGCCGACCGGGCGGGGTTCATTATCAAGGTCACAGTCGTCCGCCGGCTCTGTCGTTACCGCAGAACCAATACCGGAATCCAGTCATCGACCTGAGAATCAGTGACGACGAACGAGACGCCAAACCGGTCTATCCGCTCCGCGGCGGACGACCCGACGCCATCAGAAGCTGCACGTGGTGGGGTGGGGTGGATGGCGCGGATTAACTCCCCTTACAGTCGAGCAATAATGGAGCAGTGTTCAGACGCTGGATCAACACGAGACACCACGCTCCCAGGTTCAGTTATAGCCGTTATTCTGACCCGGTGATCGTTTGTTGGATCACAATGGGTGAGCAATCATCCAGAATAGTCATGTCAGTGTTCCACCTTTGCAAAGTTGACTACTTATGTAACAAGGGTCTTAGATTTTGTCCTAATTTGATCAACATGAACGACATTTGATAATCAATAATTGATGTTCGGCAGTATAAATTTAGCATCATTGCCAGTGCACCACCCTGGCATATTATGGGCTGCAGTTTCTCACACAACGGCAACAGCAAACCTTGGAGATTGCAATAGCGCATACAGCAGGACCACCATACGTAGGAGACTGCAATAGCGCACACAGGAGGACCACCATACAACGGAGACTGCAACAGCGCACACAGCAGGACCACCATACATTGGAGACTGCAATAGCGCATACAGCAGAACCACCATACATTGGAGACGGCAATAGCGCACAAAACAGGAACACCATACATTGGAGACTGCAATAGCGCACACAGCAGCATCACTATACTTTGGAGACTGCAATAGCGTACACAGTAGGACCACGATATATTGGAGACTGCAATAACGCAAACAGCAGGACCACCAACCATTGGAGACTGCAATAGCGCACACAACAGGACCACCATACAACGGAGACTGTAATAGCGCATACAGGAGGACCACCAAACAATGGAGACTGCCATAGCGCCCACAGCAGGACCACCAAACATCGGAAATTGCAATAGCGCTCACAGAAGAACCACTATA
Source organism: Balanus glandula (assembly GCA_030265075.1). Classification (NCBI taxonomy): domain Eukaryota; kingdom Metazoa; phylum Arthropoda; class Thecostraca; order Balanomorpha; family Balanidae; genus Balanus; species Balanus glandula. Next base: position 7,176 of record JARBER010150802.1, read on the forward strand.
CAATGAAGACTGCAAGAGCGCACACAGCAGGACCACCAAACAATGGAGACTGCAATAGCGCACACAGAAGAACCACCTTACATTGGATATTGCAATAGCGCACACAGCAGGACCACCAACAATTGGAGACTGCAGTGGCGTTTACCACAGTAGCACCAAGTTCTGAAGACTGCAGGAGCTCACATGTTATTAGCACTACGGCATGGAGACTGCAGTGCAAACAATATAAAAAAGTAACGCCAATTGTTAGGGACTGCGCAACATACACAAGGAAAACATAAGGGCAAAGGCAAGATCACAAATAACTTACAGTAATACTCAATACAGTATAGCAATACATTATGCAATGACTGCCATGCGACACAGTGAAATTGCATTATTGTCAAAGCCAACAATCACAATCATATTCATTGTCATAACCAGTGTATTACAAACCATTCACGTAGTGGCCATTCTGGTCACTCAGTTACAAAGAACAGCATACAGTATTTTACTTGGGTACATCCAGGACTTATATTTACACTGAACAGACAGGGTGGTGACGGAAAACACACGGCAAAATAGTATACGTTAAAATAAAAGTTATACAAAACACTACAATATTATATAAGCAAATGAAGGTATATTAACTGACAAGTGATACATACCAAATACGTGGAAATACAAAATGACGACCATGAGAGTAAAAAATAAATCTCACGATGCCAGAGTGCCGCGAGAGAATAGGCACTCAGCGCACGACTGATCAATCAGTCATTTTGGTCAGCATGGTACTATAAGTAAATGTCATCGTAGTCACCTATCGACAGACGGTTCCAAGCAGCCGCGGCGCGGTAAGAGAAGCCTCTCTGCGTGGCAGTCAGCTTAGTCCTGCGGAGGGTCAGCTCGCCCCGACACGAGGCTCGCGTCTCACGCTGCAGGACACAACGGAACGAAGAACAAAAAGCGCAAATTTCCTTAGGCTCACTTTTCTCTCTCAGCGTCCCCAACTCCTGCATCAGGCCGCTCGAGTGAATATTCATTGAAGACGGGATTTTTCCTCCCATTCATATAAGAGGCCGACCAAACCCGCACTTCAAAAGCTTATATTGTCGTAATTCCACATTAAATTGTCAAGCAGCCTTTGCCATCTGAGAGGCCCATTCACAATAACATGATACCCGAATTACACACAACATAATCGGCCTTATATGTTAAGCACAGCATGTACGTTAGCACTGGACTTTCACTTGCACGATTCGAGACATGAAGTGCATCAGTTTAACGGTTCCGTTTCATTTTCGGCTCTAAAAGAATATGAGGCGAAAACCAAACTGTTCAGTTCATGCATAATTATATGTATGCCTCATCAAGCAATTATGTTATTGACATATTTGATCTTATGTGAGGGAATAGCATGGCGCATGAATCGTTCATCTGCTAGTATCGCTAAATCGAAAAACCAGTTTCTGGGTAATTCCTCGTTTCATTTAACATTAGACTGGTAATGAAAACCGTGTTAGTATACCTCGTTCCACTCTGGCATTGCAGCCAAAGCGCTTTAGCATTATTATCTCGGGAGTAATTGCAAGCGGGGTTTTAGTTGTGAGTTCAAATTTGGATGTCAATCAAAGGCACTTCGGCTGCGAACTTTGAGCGGAGCCAAGGGGACTGAGGTATGTACAATGCCAAACATTCTACTAATGTCAACCTTGCTGCTATGCTAGGATCCATAGTGATGTGGAAATGTCATCAGTGATCTCGTAATAACATAAACTTTTTAAAATGTACAGATTCATTTACCGAAAGAGGCAAAAACGAAAAATTAAGAAACTGGAAAATTTAAAACAGAGGAGGTGGTTGTTAGTATTAACTTACCATTCGATCCACGCGGTACGTTTTCCATCCGACCACTGAGGCGAAGTCCTAGTCCGTCTTCAATATTAACGACTGGCCTCGGTCTATTTTGGTAGTCATAAGTGGCAGTAGTCTGTAGTGAACTAGAACTGAAACAAAGAAAACAGTTTTGAAATAAAAGTCAAGGTTATGAGGCCAACATTTCCATTGGTTACCAAATAGTCATGTTATGATGTTACATATATAGGTACACCAATGCAATTGTATTCGTTTGAGCACCGCTTTGATAAATAATGAAGACACTATAATTATTATAATATAAAATAACCTTATTCTCATTATGTCGAATAGTTATGTTTTTTAAACGCCAAAATCAGATTTGCGTTTTAACTGATATGAGTAACTGACAATAATTGATTTCTCAGCTTTCATGTTTGAACTTTTTTTCTGTTGTAAAAAATACCAAAAATTGGAATGAAACAAATATTTTCAAAGTTTCCTTAGTTCTTTACCCAAATATATGCTGATGTCTATGTTTTATAAAATATTTGTACGCGTAAGAGGGGAAATACAAATTTAAGTTGGATTAAAACACCCTGCATGTTGAAAAGAATATGTATCAGTCTCAAGATCGTGTTGCTATTTTTACCTCACAATTCGAGTGCACAAGAATTGTGTGTTTTGTAGGTAAAGTATACAAATAGTTTATTGCAACCACACAAAACTCACACGCGATGAATATGTGCAAACATGCGTACAGTGCTTGTAAGCCTGGACACAATTTCCAACTCTAGGCAGTGGAGTGGCAAGGACAAAGGCAGCGCTACCACTAGAGCCCTTCATAAGACATGCTTTCAGTTCCCATTCCATTCCATCCCATTCAGCCAGATCCAAATCCGTTCCGTTCCATTTCAATTTGTAATTGGACTCCCATTTTCATCCCATTTCCACAAAATTCAGCATATTTAACGGTTTTAAGTACTAGAAAATGATATGGTCAGTCTCATTCCAATCCAATTCCGTTCCTTTTCCATGAATTCCCCAAAGTTTCTCCGATTTCCAGTCCATTTCCATTCCCATGGGAATTCCCATGGGAACTTTCATTCCATGAAGGGCTCTAGCTACCACCGACAGTAGCGAGTAAGACTCGCTCCCATAGCCAGCAAACCAGTCAGCGTCCTGTATTATTTCTGTACTCAGCGTTAGCGTACGGTGTCTCGAGTGATCGATTCTTTGCTTCAAAGACTGTTGCAGGTGATTTATTTTAAGACCAAGAAGGTGTCACACACATTCATTTTATATTTCAAGAACTGGTTGTATGCATTACGCATGAGTCTAAACGGCGCCTCGTTTATCTGAGTGGTATGTGCGGTCTTGTGCTGAACTGGCATGTCCATGAATAATGTACGTATCAACATGTCATTCTCGACTCTGCGCCGAATGCAGTCTTCGTACTGCATTGCAGAGTCGAGTACAATGGCGAAGGGTGATGTCGCGCTGGTTCATGGAGATAAAGCAGCTGCTGGTCTAATGAATAATATCGCCACACGTGTGTCAGTCACGTGTTCCGACCACAAGCCGTCAGTGTCGCCAGGTGTGAGCGTTAGGGCGTCATCTGAATGTGAGCCGATCAGCACCAGCTGATCAGAGGGGAGTGCTGGACTCGATGGACGAAGTGTTTTAATGGGATGCTGTGGTGGGTAGCTAGTTGTAATGCAATTTTCTATATAGCTTTAAGCAGTACGTGGGCGCTGCCTTATGATGAAGCGGCAGCCTCATATACATATATACATATA
>JARBER010150913.1:0-10806 GCA_030265075.1 Balanus glandula
GACCTAGTAATTATGCTACAGATGTTTTAATTTAGGTCTGCAAACATGCCCAAATATGGGCATGAATAATCACGATCATGATCGATCACGATTGTGATCGTCTTCCCTAGTTTGCCCAACTGTAATGGCTGACGAACTGGATGGTATGGTGGAAGGCTGGATAACGGCTGTGAGGTGTTAACGCATCTGCATTGTAGCTGTCATGGTGCTATTGTGGGTCTTGGTGTGTGGTTAACGACCAAATGCACTTTCGGTCATGTCAGTTAATTGTACGTAAAAGAGACCGTTAGTGACTTATATAACCTGCTAATAACTACCGACAAGTCGACCCAGACACATAATATGGCGAATGGGTTCCCAAAAGGATCGTGTGGTGACCATGGTGTGCCGTTTGGTAACTATTTCGGCACGTTCTGTGGTAGAAATGTCCGTCATTTCTCGCCGCACCTCATCGAAAGCTTCATCCGCTAGCTTTGTGTATTTCCGCGGCGCATTAAAAAACTTTCAACTCTCAAGGATCCATGCCGAAAAGGAATAATTCGGTGCTATATCAAGATATTTGCAATCTAATGATAAACTTCACCGTGATCATAACATAATAACAATACATAACTTAATTGTCTGACTTAAATCGATGTATGCTATTTTATCTCATGTTAAAGTATGTTTTTAACATAAGCGCAAAAGTGCGATAAAAGGTTTTCAGCTGATATATTCAATGATAAATTAATTGGTCAAAGATAACAAACACTTATATGATTACGAGCGAGCGCGAAGCGATCGCTCATCCTTTCGTGGTATATAGAAAAAATCTGAGTATGAGGGGACAGGGCCTACCCACCCCGTCCCAACCAGTGACAACACTTTTGAGAAGCTATATCTATGCAAGCGTACTTCTCATTGACAAACAGTCTTCTTTGTTGAGCAGCCCCATTAAACCTACCCTGCTTGGCACAAGTACCGGCCCATGTGGGAGGCTACCACTGCGCGTGCCCCGCATTAACAAGTTTTTATCACAATAACTCCACATAGACTGGGCAAATTGTGTATAAATTTGGTGTGTGGTTAGCAGACACGGACTGTGACCAAAAAAGTACGATCCAAGAACCACAAGATCTACGACAAACTGACTTTCTAGGATCCTGGATCCACAGGATCCCATAACAATGATTGTTTCCAAGATCCATGATCCATAGGATCCCACGAGGTATAGATTTGCAGGATCATAGAACCACAGGATCCCACGACAAAACGGTTCCAGAAATACGAGGGGGGCAATATATGCCCCCCCCCCCCAGTGACTCGTGTTATAAAAAATACCCCAGTGACTGGCGGGTTATTAACTCACTAAATGCGTTCGTCTGTAAAGCAGAGTTCGTGACGAGCCGGCCATACCCATGGGCAGTGGCATAACATGCCCATGCCCAAGGATATGCTCATGGGCATGCCCAATGCCCATGTAAATTATTCGGGCCTGGGCTGAGAAATACGCAAGTGCACGTTTTCAGCAACACTCTGTTGCTGCACATGACTTTGGCCTTTTGTTAGCATAGATTGTTCATAGTTATATACTTTATTATTTGAACGGGCCTGGTCCGAGGATGGGCACAGGGACCAATGAGCTCATGGGCGCGGGTACGGGAAGAGCTTAAGACTGATGGTCCGTGGCAAACTATGCTGTAAGGTGCTGCCGTCTGGTGAGCCGCCGGAAAGTGCGATGACGTCAGTAGTGTCTGAGGAGAAGGGGGAGGACATGCGACAAAGGGCGGCCGGGCTATGCCGCTTTTAAGTGCGTGCGGCACATGGAGTAGGATCGGTGGCGAATGGCTAACTTATAATTTCGTGACGATTGTGGTGCATCCTACACCACAATCGCCACGTCATGTTTTTAAATCTGCGGTTATAGGTGAATTACCCAAAAAATAACCAGTAATAACTCAAATTTCCTTATCTTCCTTCATGCCCCCAAACCTCACATTTGTAAAAAAAAAAATTACGTTCTTACCAACATCTCAAAATTCTATACAACATTTTTTCAGCACAAAATTCCATGTCAAAGTTCATCCTAAAGCTTATATACTAAACCTTAAAACGTTTATCCTCAGTAAGATTGTCTTCAGTAAGGTTATTTTCAGTGGCGCAACAATCCATGTTGAAAACGGGTATTGCCTTGGTTTACTGCCGATCATGTTGTCCTGGTTCTCTTCAGATGCCCTTATGCATATGACAAAGTTCACTGTCATATGCCATATGCAAAGTTTACTGCATATGACATTGCCTAGGTTTACTGCTGATGGCAATTTCATGTCTCATTACCGATGACATTGTCTTGGTTCACTGCCCATAACTTTGTCTTTGTTCACTGCTGATGACATTGTCTTTGATCACTGCCGGTGACATTGTCTTGGTTCACTGCTGATGCTGTTGTCTTGGTTACCTCCATGCAGCGAACCACTCAATTGTTTTCTTTCTTAGATAATATATGATTGAAGGTAGATTATACAATTACCCTCTAAATTATACCAGCCATCAGAAATTGCGCGATCGAGTTGTGGTTTCAAGACCTGTACAATCAGTTCTGCTTAGCATGGGTCTTGGCCTCGGAAATCCATCGATATAAAATATCCGTACTAAATTTATAAACAAATATAACCTAAGTAGAAAACTATATTTGTATATAACCTTTACATAATTTTGTTTAACCTTCTTATAGTCACTGCAACAGGTCGTGCTGTGGTGCTAAGGACCTCACGCGTTGGAGGCTGATTTGAAAGCACTGCTGCTATGCTGCCCTACGTTTATTGCTGCCTTTCTGTCGGCCTTGCGACGCCGCTATTCACGCGGCAGGGACGCTGTGGCGGGCTACCATTGTCGTCCGATCCTCCCACCGCCACCTCCCAAAGGTCAGCACTCTCACTCCCCAGTGCTCCGCGCGCTCCCCGACTGCGCCGTCTGTGACTCGCGTGACAACAGCGGGGCGGCGCTGCCGGCAGAGGCGCTCCCGGGCCAGTGCGTCCCTGACATTGGGCGACAGCGTGAATCCACCTCTTCCGACTCGGCGGTGATGACGGCCAGGGCTGAATGACGCCTCGCCCTCTGCCCCTCCCCCGCACTCACCGCCCGGCTCCCACGGGGGGTGGAGTGCGCGCGACGGCAACGACGGCGCTGTGACCGGCGTCGGCGGCGGCGGCAGCGGCGGGCCGAGTCAGTAGGTGCCGCCAGGTCGCCAAGTGCGCGTTGGAGAGCCATGAGCGCTGAGGACGGTCGGCTGTAGTCGCCGCGGGGCTCTGAAGGCCGCGGACGTCTCAAGGCTCGCGGTCACCGCGCTCGGGACATGCTGCCCGTCTGAGGAGGCCGCCCGCCCCGGAGACTGCGCAAGGAAGCAGTCCGCCAAACTGAGGTCAGTTCCAGCGATTAGTGCTGATTGCGTCATTGACGCCTCTGCTCGGCTGATAAGCGCCCTGACCTTTGACCTGTTGGGAGGTGGGCTTCGCAGCGAATGGCTGCCAGACGTCCACGCAAGACATAGACCATGTGGCCTTGGGGCCCGCTGGCATTGGACGGTTCTCACAATATTTGGTCGTACACAAAACATTCCGTGTCAGGGCACTAAAATAAACTGCGAAAAAAAACTGGAAAACTTTCATGCAACCCCGAGACATATGCGTACATTCGTTATTCGTTCTTTGTAGCTGGTTCGTGCCATGCTGGAATAAGGCCACCATAATATTTAGACTCCATGTGAAATAATCAGTCATATTATTTACGACACTGAATCGTTTACATAAGTCATAAAACATTTATAAAACATTTGTTGTTGCTGTTATACATGTGGAATGTGGACGCCAAATTACTTTTGGAACGTTGCCTCTCCATTATTCATACCATTACCGGGAATTACGGTATGCCATAATAGTTATACTGCCTTTTTAAATTTGTACTAAGTCACCATCAGAGAAAAAGGGAATCAATGATCCGGTGACCTTAAAACGCAACAATTTGGAAAAAATGTTGTCTTTCTTTTCGTCTCTTTCTCTAGCCTTTACCTCTGGATGATACTCTATCTTTCTGTTGGATCGTGCACGATACTTGTCTTTCAAAGCTGAGTCGGTAACGGCGTCGTCTGTCAGACTCCTTTTCCGACCTGACGAGCATGGTCGAGCTAGTTGGGTGTCGCATCTCGTGCGTGCCATTTATCCTTGACTAGAAGGTATTCATCTGCTAGCGCGTCAACTTGCGTCGCACGTCGACTCTATGGCGTCAGATTAGGTCAGTTGGCGGGATCGGGACCCGCGAGTATTCTTATCACGATATTCTTTCGACCCTTCAAATCTGTCAGTGAACAACAAAATTACTCGATCGGACGACAAATGACAAACAGTTGACGCAACAATACTTGTATGAGCAGCGCTGTTGTATTTAAATACCATACAACATAGAATGGATCCAGTTTTGGAACAAACAGGACTGACTTGACACGCATGACAATAACAGCAGAAATCATCCATTGTTCGTCTGCATTGAAGCACATACCTTCTCCTTTTCAAAATATATCAGAACTCAAAAGCCTCTGCTGACTTGTTAGTTGGTGCGCTTCTGTGCAGTGTCATACACGGAGACTCCATTTAAATTGTCTTATATTCGTGGCAAGACGAGAGGCATATTTTGGCATCATAATCTCACAAATTAGTCGAGAGTAAGTAAATATTCAGCCAGAGACCGCCTTGTCGTCAGGTAGCGTGTCGCCGTGTGGCAAAATAACAGAAATAGCTGCACTTGCTCATTCGGCTTGGCAAAAATAAAACCACTTAATCAAGTGTAACTGGAGTAAGCACTGAAATCAAGCCTAATCTGGAGTAAGCCTAATCTGGAGTATCAAGCCTAATCTGTAGTTAGTACTGAAAGAGTTATAACTGATTAAAGTTGTACGCACATATTACCAATCCGCAAGTTGAAATCAAATAGTGGAATGCCCGATGTTTATGCAAAGTCCATAGCATTGCCGTTGTGCTATTTTTGTTTACATACATGTATGTACTTTTTTCGAATAAGAGTGAATTTCTGAGGGACACGCATGTTTAAGTTACTATCATGTTACCATACCTGCCTGCTAGCTGCTACCCAAAGTAGAGCAAACATTGTGCGACCAGCTAAATCAGCAGGGCCCAATCTTATCATTGTCGTAAAGCAGCGTATTGGTAAGCAGGCTGTAAAACTTCTGAAATCGGGGATCGAGCCGGGACATACCGATCTTCAGTCCGGCGTTCTACCGTCTGAGCTATGTCGGCAATGAGATCGGCGGACGTTTATACGAATTTTCGACATTATTGGCCACTTGGTGAAATCTTACCCAATGCCGTGTTGGAAAATCGTACGTGAAAACCGTTCAAAAACGCTTTCCAGCGTTTTGAATCGTATATCAACAATTGGATTTCACACTATGGAGTCGTATTTCAAGCAATATTCAAAATAGGCATTGTGTGTATATTTTTTTAGCGGATTTTAGCACTTGGCGTACTAGTGATGTCAATCGGTTGACATTATTTTGGTAACCAAAACATATGTGTTATCAATTTGGTAATCGGTGGGACACGCTTATAATTTTTGGACACTTATTGGTCAGCCTTATCTAAAACAATTTACTTTTGTCACACTTTTACTCATTTACATTTTCATCCAGCAAATATGCTTCAAATTCATTCAATTAATGTAGATATGTTGCAGATATTACTCAAAGGAGTACCTACATGAGGTGCTTAAAAATAAGCAGTGTTGGTATTGTATACAATTGGCATGGCTTTTGGTGTCGCTTGCGGCATTCACTTCTTTCCTTTAACCTCTAACAATAACTGTCTACATTCTAACATAACTAACATGTGATTCCTGATCCCACCAGTCCTGTTTGACAGTGCCATTCAATTCAACGCTGTTTTTTCTCTGTTTTTTTTTCTTTCTTTTTATATCTGTATTTTTTGTTATTGTTGAAGTGCTGAAGTACATTGCCGGTATGACTGTGAATACACTACCGGTATGACTCCGGACAAGCTAAAGAAAAAGGAAAAAAAGTAAGGTGCAGTTGTGTTGGCCAATGAGAGGGTCGCTCTTGTAAAGGCTTGTAAAGTAAAGCCCTTTAACGTAGAGACTTCAAAAATGTCAGGTCACAGTCTGGTCAAAGGTCAACATAAAGGTAGTCAAGTGCATAGGCCATATTTTCCAAACAAAGCCTCCGGTTGCAACCAATATCACTTAAAGTGCTCTAAAAGGTATAATACATCACATTCTGTATGAGGTTAAGTGAGATTGTTGACAAAGTTCGAGGCTGGTCACAAATGGTCACTGTCATTATGCACAAAATGTCCAGGAAATTCCAGTGACGCGCTTTTGATAGATTATTGTATGCGTATAACTATAAAGTAATCCTAGTTTTAGCACAATGGGTCATTTCAGTAATGTTCATGACAATTCCAGGTTATTATCAGGTAAAATAAAGTCAAAAGTTAATATCACTAAGCTTAAACGAAAAACTGTCTATCTGTGTGAGTTTTACGATGCGAGAAATGGTGTGGGATGTCCACAGACGGCGGCGGAGGTTATTATAAACATCTTCTTTAGCAAGTTGCTGTGGCTGTTAGATGGAACGTCCATGCCAACGTCATATTATCTTTTTTCCATGAGCTGGTGAATATAATAATATGCAGCTTTGTAATATTGAGTGTTAGCCCGCGCACCATAGGGGGGTTGATTTCCGCCCCATCGGTTTTTTGCAGATCGCGAAAAAATAGCGGCGCACAGCACCGTCGGGCCTTTGCACACCTGTTGGTACATCGATTCCTCACATTTTGGAAAAAAAATCGGGTCGTCTTAGGTCAGGTCACCATACCAGGTTAAGTGACCCCACCTCCAAAAAGTTAGAAGTTGTGCCAAAGCATAGTTTGTAACTGATTAGTTTAAAACTTACATAGTGTCATAAGAGTATGAGAACTAACAAGTTTTACATCTCAGAAAAATAAATGGGAAAATATTCAAATGCTTCCCATTTCAAGGATATGCATGATATTGGACCAATGACTTCTCGGTCATGCTATTTTAGGATATTATTGATGATCCAAATGTAATTTTTGTTCCGTGACTCCCATGTCGTCATTTTAGGTCATGAGAGGTCACCATCACTTATTAGGAGATAACTCAGTGATATAATCAAGATAGAGAAGAGAAACCGACGCTTATATGTTTGTTTCATTGAGACGCGTCTCCCAATATGCAACATGAACTACTTGGGTCACCCCTTGACCTTGATCTGAGGAGGAATTTTAAGGTTGACCTGACGATGTTAACTTGTATACCATTCGAGATAGTGCATTAACGAAACAAAGACAATGGTGTGAACAGTGTTTCTGTATTTGCTTTAGGTAAAAAGTTATAAGCGAGTAACTATTTTGAAAAAAATGCATTTTTGGCATTTATTATCTCTGGAGCATAAAATATTGACCTGAGGTCAATTCTGAGGGACCATTGTAGGTTGCAAATTTCAATAACTATCAGTTGTTTGTTCCGTTTGTCTCCAGCAAGTATAGTTTTTGAGATATATGAAATTGTCTAGAGCTGAGTAAAAAAAAACCAGAAAAAACAGGAAAAAAACAGGAAAATGTGACCTTTGATGACCTCTGGTGACCTCAATTCCAACTTGATCAAAAATATGACTGATATACTTTCGATAGGACGTCTATCAAGCTATCTAACGCCTTTTTCTACTTGTCTCTACGTAGTGTAGTTTTTATATCTCTGGGGGGCGGTTATCAACCCCCCCCCCTACGGTTGGTGTTCGGCGCAGGCCCCCTACAGTGCAAGGGTTAATTACTCAACTTATAAAATAAAGGCATCGTATCTTTTTCTGGACACTCTATATATCGAATAACTATTCCGATTTTGTGTTACACAGCACTTCTCTGAAGTCCGAAATTTGACGTTGGGTATCACAAACCAAAGTGTTGGCCAATTCGAGATTACCTCGATAACTCTCGATGAGATTGCTGGAATTTTGCACAGAAGACTCATTGAGAATGAAATTAAAGTGAGAATGTTCTTGAAGTTTGATGTTGACAGCGCTACTGATACAACAAAACAATTTGTTTCGAAAATATTTATCAGGGGTGATATTCGTTCCGCAGACAAAAGTGGATTAGCACGTTGATAACGAAAAACAGCTCAGGCTACCTGAAAACAACGTAAAAATATATTTATTTCAAAATAAAAGGCTACCAAAACATCTACAAGTAATATTTCTACAGCACTTAATTTAATTTTGGTAACCGAATGGCGTGAATATTTATGGGCGGCTGAAACGTTGGTGTGCCATCACCACACCAGTTCCAAAGTTATTGTGGCAGCTGCCATCCCCGCAAGACTTCTTCCGACGACTATGGGCAATGGATAGTGAAGGCTGAATATGGGAGGTGGTGCGATTCGAGCCGTTCCGTGGGACAATATCGATATGTATGGTCTGCTGTCACTGGTCGGTGTCGTACGCTGACAGGAAATGTTAGTTACAGTCTCGGTCAGGCACATACCTGCAACACACAGATGTAAGAACATACACCATTTGCAAACTTCGCTGCTTAAGTGTCATTTGATCATGCAACTTTATGCGTCATTCTGCTGCGAAGGCAAACCAGTTACATGCCAGTATGAACCAGTAAGGTGTCGCACCAGTGAGGCGATAGTTGTGTACCAGTAAGGTATCGTAGTTGGCGATCAAAGAGCAAGCACCAACGATCTGAATGTTGTATTTTAGCTCGGTTGCCGGTTGGGTAAGCAGCATCTGAGGTACAAAAAGGGTGAACATGTGTGCAGGTATAAGAGCACCCCACCACTGATTTTTGAAAAAGTCGCGTCAGAGGGGTTCCAAACCATACACCTAAGCTGAACTTAACCGGCACAGCCGTTATGGATTACTTTGCGATAAAATATATTTTACCCGTTACACGCCACGCGACAGTGGAAGTCTCCCACATGAGTCGGCACTGGTCTCGAACAGGGCAGGCTGGACCAAGCTACTCAGCAAAGAAGACCGCTCGTCAATGGTGGAAGTACGATGCAGAGATTATGAACGAGCGCGAGCGCGCGCGGCGAGTCCCGGCTGAGTACGGGATGTTATCACTTCAATCGGCCGACTCGACCCGGGCCGACTTTATATGGAAACGCTCGTCTTTCGCCGATTAAAGCGTCTTGCTGCTTCTCAAAAGCGTCGCTACGATGCGATTGGATGGTTCCGGGCCGGTCATTTTTATGTTTAATTGTTCATGTTTTTATGTTCGTGTTCGTGTTTTATTTTAAATGTTTGCGAACGTCCCTGACTTTTCGAAAAGCGTCGGGTGACAGGTTTTTAACCACACTCAAACTTTGAGCACAATAGCATCATTCGTTCCTGAGATACAAAATAGCCAGGAATGTGCAGTTGTGCACGTATGCACGTGCGGAGAATTATCACTCCTGACTATTGGAAAAGCACGAGCCGTAAGGTCCGCATCCACACTCCAGATTATAATACAGCTGGCCATGCGGTTCCTGTGATATACCTATGATACCCAGTTTTTGCAAGAAAATACTTCTCAACCCCCCTCACGCGGCACAGCCAGTGACAGTGGTACCTCACGCGCATTGGTAGTCAATGGACACCCACATGGGTCAACACTGGTCTCGAGCAGGGTAGGTTAGATGGGGCTGCTGAACAAAGAATACCGCTTGTCAATCGAATGTGTGATTGTAGAGATATTAGCTTTTTAAAAGCTTTGCCACGGACTGGGTTGGGTCGAGTGTGTTCGGTTTCATAATACTCAGATTGTTTCCAAATGGCACTAGAGAACGAGCGAGCACTTCACGCTCGCTATTAATAATCCGAAAAAGCTTGATTGATATGTTCCATAAAACAAACTAATTAAAAGTCCAGCCGCAAGTTTTTTTTATAAGCATTAAACATGGATAGTACAAAATCCTTTAATTAAACAATCTAGACTTTTATTGATCTCATCTTCGGTAAATGACAACATAGTTGGCTATGACATCAAACCAGGATATAGAGCTGATCATTCACTGGTATAACTTGGGATTATAGTGAATTAAATGAAAGGTCGTGGTTTGTTAAAATTTTACGTGTCACCTTTGGCGAAGTTACGTTCAAACCTTGTAAAAGAGAAGACTTGGGACATCGTTTTGCAAAATGTAGAAACAGATTATAAGATTTGATATTTACGGGCTGCATGTCAAAAAAATAAACTAGATACTCGACATTTTTCTTTGCATAAGTGCAATTATGTTGCATGAAACAATGATGTTAAATACATGCACATAAATCATTACCTATATGATAAATACAGGATAGCTAATGTAACGAAAGGAGCAGTGAACTTTAGTTGAGGTTGATAAATGATTACTTAAGAACAGGCTTTGGATGAGCAACTAAAGGAATGCCTCGCCGACGAGTTCAGCACAACACACCCTCAGCTGGAGGAGCTGCGGCAAGCCTTTCATTGATGGTTTAGGTTTAGGTCGAGAGTTGTTATGAAAAAGCAGAAGCATCTAACAAACAATTACTTGATTTAGACAACAAAAATAACACATGCTAACTTATACCAGCTCCGAAAGACAAAGCCGACACTGGGAGAGCTGATCAAAAGAGATATTGTATTTTCTTAAGGAAGACTTAAAAATGACTTCAGTAGTCACAACGCGATGAAGATCTAAATAATATGCTGTCCCTGTCCCAGGTGCAATCGTTGCAAGGGAAGGAGGGGGGGGGGGGGCTAAGCG
>JARBER010151024.1:0-17418 GCA_030265075.1 Balanus glandula
TGAAAGTCACGCCCCTGTTACTAATGACTTTGCCCGCCCCCCCCCCCCCCTCCCCGGACGCTTGTCCATCGTGGTAAGTTTTGAACAGGGCACTTTAGTCTAGGTTGTCCAAAGTTTTGACAAAAGTTTCCAGCTATCACCAGATATCAGGATATGGTAGCATCGTGAGCGTATTTATTTTTACCGACTGGGTTGGGGCAGCGAAAACTTGACTAAAACGCGTAAACGCACGCGGTGCAGGGTACATGATTCGATTCATTGGTCAATAACTCGAGAACTGTTGGTTGGGTGTGACATTTTGACTAAAGAAATAATAAAAAAATATTTGCTTTCTTTCTTTGCGCTTCGCATCACAATTTGAGGTGTAGAACAGTTCGAAAATGGAGCTTGAAAAGTAGCAATTTAACATGCAAACCTATGGATGATGTTAAATAGTACGTCACGACCATGTTACCATATAACCTCGAACCCCCAGGTTTGGAATCATCTCAGTCAAGAGCTGTCTCACATTTGTCTCTGACTGGTTAGCTGCACCATCAGCATTGATATTGAAACTTGCTTTTTATTCATTGAGCGCTGTAGGCAAAACACAAATGTCATATTCGCGTTGAGCAGCATTTAGCAGCAATCATATTTAACACCACACAAAAATACATTGA
Source organism: Balanus glandula (assembly GCA_030265075.1). Classification (NCBI taxonomy): domain Eukaryota; kingdom Metazoa; phylum Arthropoda; class Thecostraca; order Balanomorpha; family Balanidae; genus Balanus; species Balanus glandula. The sequence continues at coordinate 660 of JARBER010151024.1, forward strand.
AAAACTTCATAAAGGTGGCAATGTCCCTTTAAATCTATCAAAATATTGGTTTTCATGCAAATTTCTCCCTTAGAGAGATGTATTGTTTTGCAATGATTTTTTTGTGTGAAGTTTTTGAACAGAAGGCGTTAATTAGTGTAGAAAAAAGTACCAAAAACACCAAGTGGATGTTTAAATTAGTTCCTGAATTATTGCAAAGTTCCATTAGGGGCCATTTCCCAGACTCAGCTTGAATTGGAACGAAATATAATGAGCACAAAACGCATGAAGGCTGAAATTCATAAAAGTCAAACAAACAAAAAACAACACACAATTGCAATTATGAAGATATCCCAAAAGGCACTTACCTATGAAGCGAAATATGATCACCATTTCCAGTCTTCTTTCGATATCTGAATTTACAGCCATGCGCTGAACAAGTTTTCACCATTTCAACCTAAATGAAGCACTTTCATTTAACTTTCATGTTCAGCTTGTTTCTTGAGCTTAAGAATAAAGAAAGAAGATATCAAACATCGGATAATAAATATAATTTGTCAAAACTCCTGACACAATTGTAGTTATGATCCCAACCAGTGTCAGAAAAGCAGAGGTGGGCAACTTCCATTACTCCGTTACTGTTACTAACGGAACTACTTATTTTATTAACAGAGTAACGATCTCGTTACTTTTCAAAACAGGTAACGGACCAAGTAACTTCCGTTGCTTTATACTTAAGTCCGTGACCGTGACTCCGTTACTTTTGTGTGGAAATAGTAGTAAGCCGGCGTGAAAATGGCGGTCACTCCTACACTGAGAGATGCTTTAATGAACCCTTACTTAAACTTCTCCCATAAATCCTGAGTGTCCTTGAGGAAGTCTGAAAGAAGTCCGTAAGTTCTCAAAGGCTTCTCCAAGATTGCTATTGGCTTTCCGTTTTTCTATTCTTACGTGACAGCACTTTTAAGAATCCGTGGGTTTCCTGAAGAAGTTAAAAGGTTTTCGACTGTCTTTCAGTGTACCTAGCGGAGAAAATAGACGTAGCATACTCTATACACATATGTATATAGGTACAGAAAGTATATGGACATAGAGCCAATATTTTCCCGAACGAACATTATTTTAGGATGTCTGAGGTCAGTGAGCTCGGTTGATCAGTGAGAGAATATGCCCCTGAATATGCCTTACTGAACATATCCACGTCGGCTTAATTTTGATAACATTTTATCATGCCAATTTGAAATATGTTTTTACTAAATGTCATTGAAACTGGTAGAGGCAAAACAATCAATTTAGGTTACAATATCAGTGGAAACAATTATAATCATATCTTAACCAATATAACTGTCATGAACGTTTATATGTTGCTGATAAGCTTAAGCAAACACTCTGAAACAGCACGAATTCCGAGCACCGATAAACGGGACGTCAATTTGTCTGAAATGCCTGAGGAACAGGTGTTATGTCATGGGTCATAGTCACTTAGTTTTTTTTTACTACGTTTTATCGTTCTTCTGGACAGTAGATACAGGGGAATAAATATGAATATGAATATGAGGTCCGGCCCAACCTATCCAACACGACCAATGGTGACGCTTTTGAGAGGCTCGTATCTCTGCAACCGCACGTCCGATTAACAAACGGGCTTTTCTGCTGAGTAGCCCCAGCCACCCTACTCTGTTCGAGACCAGAGCCAACTTATGTGGGTGACTACCACTACGCGTGGCGCCTGCTGCGTGAAAAGTGCGTCAAAGTATTTTGTCGAAAAAAAACTCCGCAGCGGGTGGACTGTGTCGAAACTTGGCGCGTGATTAGGGACCTATCAACATACGCCTTTTCCAAAGCTCATAGGTGGGGTTCCACTGGAGTGTTTAGGGGTCTCTTATGTTCCACTTCCCCACAAGTAAGGAGTGCTTCTGCACGTGCTCCCGGTGAATCTTCGAAAACATGAACATGAATATTATACATGAATCTTGAATACATACACGAATCTGAATATTATATCATAAATATTACATGAATCTTCGAAATTACTTGCCTAATCGACTTGACATAATTCACCATAGATTTCCTTCGTGCTCGCTCAAGTAAATATGCGAGTTATTTCCTTTAAGCTGAGAGAATGGCATGCCGCCCATCCATCTTCTGTACCGGCAAGTGTACAGAAATTTAGCAATTAAGCTAAAGTAACGGAGTAAGGGACTTAAGTAATAAGTAACTTATGTTACAATTGTCGTAAAGTAGCAGAGTAACGAGAAACGTAACTACAATTTTAAGTAGCGATGCCCATCACTGCAGAAAAGCCTGTTGCTTTATTTTGCTGAGCTGGAATTTTTTTTTATTGAAACCTTTAACGGTAAATAAACATTTTTTTGTCTGCAAGTAGGCACAAATCGCTGACGTTTGACGATCATACAAATGGTAGGATAAGAATGCCTAGATAGACACAAATTAGCAAACATTTAATAACTTAAATTACAAAATCGTATTTTTAAAACATTATTTATCTTATATTTATAGCATTTTATTTACCCTTGATCAAACAACTGCTGGGCCCACAATTGCTGCAAAGCAGTCTGACATGTCTAGAGTTATACATGGTGATTGTCAAAGTGTTGCTCCAGAGCATCACCTAACAATTAAGCTTTTAAGAAGACCCACATAGAGCATTTATGCCACAATTGTGGTGCAGCCTCAAAAATATAAAAAATAATTAAGAACAACTGTTCCACCATTTCATAATCAAGCCAATGTGCAGGGGTCCAAAGCTTATATTCATGTGGTAGCAGGTAGCATCACATGCATTCTTAGTAGTCCATAGGGTTACATGATAAAGTCATTTTTCAGGTTACCAGCTTTTTACCTGCAACAAGTGCAACAATCAAATGTAGCTGAAAATAAAGCCTGAACATTGTTATTTAAATTTCCTGGTTATTAATTCTATACTGTGAGGTTTGTCTATTAGTTGTTAAACAAAGTATTATAGCATGTACCCATATTTTGGGTTTCAGATAAGTTGAGGCCACCTCACCCTGGCTGGTAACAAGAAATACACACATGCTGCTGCCATATTCTTTAAATATACTGATATTTGGCAAAACCTAAGAGTACCTCGTATTATGGTAAGATAATGCAAAACCAGACAGCTCTATTTTCAGACTTGACATCAGCGTTGGATTTAATGCCGCTTCCTGGTCCCGGTACTTTGCTCTCCGCAGTAAGTTACCCCCGTTTCGGCCTCATCCCTTCGGGTCCGGCTAATCCCGGGTCAGGTGCCGCCGCACTCCCCCATGGAGGTGCAAATTGTGTGCACAATTGAGTTATGTTCTGGACACCAGATTATTATCATATTATTAAATATAATACATAATGCCAAGTCACAAGTATGTAGCACGTTAAATATACCCTCTTATATTCTGCAGCCCATAATTATACTATCCTGGAGTTCAGAAGGTAACTCATTTGTGAACAAAGTTTGCATCTCAACTGGCATTTCCTTCGGCGGCGTTGGCTGAACCCGAAGGGATGAGGCCGAAACGGAGGTAACTCACTGCGGAGAACAAAATACCGGGACCAGTAAGTGGCATTAAATCCAACGCTGCCCCACTCCCATCCCCTCTTGGAATGCGCCCCACCCTTCTAAGATGGAGTGGGGTTAAAAGCACCAAGGACCACATCATGTCCCAAACCCTTCAAAGTTAAGAGTCTGAAACCATATGCCTGAAATCCATGAGGTCACACCACTTCTCACACTCCCACAGACCCTTTTGTTTTTATCTTCTTAGCAACAAGCTTGTTCTTTTGCATAGGATTATGTATGTGGTAATGAATTAGAAACATTTGTGCAAATCTGTTATGCAGATGCACTTTACCAATGACTTATTCCATATTGAAAACACAATATTTGTTGTACATACATCTGCTGAAGCAAGTGGCATGTCTCTGTACACCAAGGGTTTCCCTCCCTCCTGGTCTGTACAGATGACAGCTGAGGAAGCGCAGCAGGTTAGTTCACACTCAGTCTCCTAAATTACCACCAAAGCCACTCCAACTCAGTCAGATTTGTCACTGTTTATACAAGATGTATGAGTGAAGCAGAAATTGTAAACAAAACTGACAATTACCACTGGCAAGACAATGTTTGGAATGACATTGTTAGCATGTCCTGTGGACCTAATTCTCAGACTTACCATCAACAGTATGTTTTAATGCCTTAGTAGGCTTGATGGCTTAGGTATGTTTTAAATTATACCTTACCTAACCCTGAACTTTGTAATGAAGTCAAAGGTAATGCCAAATGATAGACCAATGTCATATTTAAACCTCTCCTGAGTGACTGCCAGAGTAGCATCATTCAGCCTTGTAATTAATGATACCAGTTATGTCAGCAGAGTGTTGTGCTGATTAAGTGATTGTACACTATTGCATTGCTCAATATAAAAATGACCTTTTCACAATAATTAGACATGTTGTTTCCATGGAACTGTAATCAAAACACTGAAAAAATATTAGTACCTACCTCACAATATGAATTGTATTAAGCTGCAACCAACTGACACATCCACAGCAATTCCACCTTTGATGTGCCTATGTAAGCAATGAGTAGCCATTTTTGTATGAGATTCATTATATTTGTAGAAATTTGACAGCAGAAATTATAAACAAATGACAGCAGGAATTTTTGACAAAATAAGCTGATGTATTCTTTATATAAATTGATCTGAATGTTTTGATGGGATGAAGTTCCAAGATAAGGATCCACACTAAGCAAGGCTTATTACGCAGGTCCTGACCCCACCACCTGCTAGGCAATCTCAGTCACAGGCAGAATTTTAGTTGAAAGCTTAACATCCTGATGACTGTAGATGGTCCGCCAGGTTTGCTGGCTTCATCTGACCTTGAATGCAGCTGCTGCCACCTCCCGCATGTCATCCCACCACAGCAAATAGTGCCTAAGCGACTTGAACCCACCTTGCCAGAGTGAGCTAGTCTAGAGCCCAGCTCTCTCCCAACTGAGCAACATGGGCATACTATAACAAGTTTCTTAACAAAATCAGCAGAAATTTTTGTATTTGATCATATTCTGAATCTGATGTTTATGTAGTAAATTTAGACAAATATAGAGCTGTCAGACATAAAAGTAAACATATTTTCAAAGCAGAAGCTATAACAAATGGGCTATTGTAGAAGGGGTATTTCTGATATTGACAATGTCTAGTTACTTTGAACCAAAACATGATGACATTGGTTCCATGGAGTAAACACCTGCATATTCTTTAAACATAACTCAATATAATCCTACTTCATAGGAATTCACTTCACTGGACCAATGACATCATATTGGAAACCAAATCAACAGCAAATACTGACTTCATTATGCTCAGTTTTGAAACAGAACCAAGCAGCACACAGCAATTTGAGCCGAGGCATGCTGTGGTGTGGTGGCATGTAATATAATTGCTTTGTAAAGTAAGTAGTGACATTTTCAGTGCTTTCAATTCTGTTTTCAATGATAAGATGCCTAGGATTAGTGTAAAAAGATTCGTTTACCATATAGAAGTGGCACAAGTCACAACATTGTTCCATTTCCTCATTAAAGGTAGTGGGTCTACTGACATTGTAATGTCAAATATATTTTTGTTACGTAAATAAGCTACTGCTTGAATCATTGGATATGATAAAATTCATGTCTGAAGCTCCTTTACTTGATTTTTTACTTCCATTTTGTTTTCCCAATGTTTTGTTTTAATGTCAAAAACCATCACCTCTAAAACACGAAATTAACAAATGTCACAAAATGACGCGCATCAGACAATAAACTGCGTGCTAAAAACTCCCTATGTTTTGATTTATGATCAGCAGCAATATCAGCGCACACAAGCTGTTTTGTTGAATTGTTATTGGCCAGCGGTAACGATTATTTGCTAGCGTTCAAACCCTAGGGCAGTCATTCTAGTAGTGAAAGCTCTCTGGGGTAAACCAATAAAAAAACGTCTGGCTAGACGCTCCCTGGAGTATTTCAAATATATCTGCGGCTAGTGAATCTGGACAAATGCAGTGCGTAGTTAGATTCAGAAAATCTGCTTTATAACCTAGTGTCAATAACTCCAAATCACCAATGTCAGTAGACCCTCTCCCTTTAAGGTATGCTAGTTTTTACAAGGTTAGCACTTAAAATTTCAAAGGATTGTTTAAGTCCAATGAAACAAGACTTTATAATTGCTGTATTATATTCAGTAAGTATGTCAAGTGGTGTGCAAAACTAAACTCAAACCGAATGATTACCCTATGAGAAAACTGCACAATTAACCACTATCCACCACAATGAACATTAAGATGCAATCACATTCAAACACACATACACTTTAGGCACACTTTGACTTTGACTTCGGTAGCAAGCCTCTATATCATCCCCAAAAGTAATATCGACGAGACCAGACAAAAAAGTCCTGCAGGTATTTTTAATAGTTTTGTCATATGCATGAATGATATCAATGTGATTATCAGCAAATACTCATTGCACAACGCCTCACGCTGTACGACGGGGCGGTGTGACAATTACGGCGCAACACGTAATATACTTACACCGAGGCCTGGACTGGTTGCCCAGATAACTCCATCGTGACCTGCTAGGCACGCTTCATCAATAACTTTTGTGCCGATGAGCTGATCATCTACGTACTGTTGCCAAGACATGATGAAAAGATTTGGTACACAAGTTCTCCACACACACACCAACTCGGGAGCTCACCGGCCGCCACCCAAAATGATTCGCGACTGACGCGCCCCCTGGCTTGCCGGTAGCCGATGTGTTCTTCCGTAGCTCTATGATTCATCAGTTAAAATCAATTAATTATACATTTTTCTTAATTTTCACATTCTATGAGAGTCAAATAATAGTTTAAAACCTAAAAAAACTTGAATAAAAACTACAATAAAAATACTATATTCTGTAGTACAAATAAAGTAAACAACACAGAACAAATTTGGCAATTGAAATATTCCAGGCCCAAATAAAGATAATGCATTTCTTGTTCATGAAATTATTTAAACCAATTATGAGTGAAATATAAAAGTTCATAAGCTTTACAAATATTGTCTTAAAAATGCATATATTTGCGGAAATAACAAGTCATCCTATACGGAAATGCTTGAGTAATAGTGCTGATTACGAGTGTTCTTAGAGTTCGATTTGTAATGCAAATAGATACCAATATTTTTTACACTTTTTATTTTTTCATTACGAAGATCAGTAATTTATGTAACAATATTTACGAGAATTATTCCAAAAGTACACAGTGCTAGACTTTTTACACAGAAAACCATATGTTAGTACATTGCGCGCATGCTTATTATATAGACATCCACCACTTCCTACCCCACAGCCTTTTCGCAGCACAGCGGATCACTGTCAAGATGTCCAACCCCGAAGTTGAAAGGTAATATGGATTTTAATGCTTTTCTCAGCCTATAATTTCATTCAAAATATGTATCCGGATTTGCCTTATGCTTCTTACAAGTTTTGAACACATTGAGTTAGCTACTGCTACACACTGCACGCTTTTTTTGTCCGTGTATCATGGGCCTGGTGGGCAATGGTACCGGTTCAGGGTGGCGGCTTGAGATGGAGTAAAAGCTCGATATTTGGACAAGTCTGATTCTTTGACATTTCATGCCATCAGAATGTGGACAATTATGATGCATTGCTTACATTCTGATGGCATGTTAAGTCTGAGATGATGGCATTGTTCAGTCCTAGTTGACTCATCATCATCCATATCCTTGTACACTATATCCTAGTTCCCATTTGTCTTGTCACCCATTTTGCTACTTTCCAATAGCTATGATTGTCTGAATCTCTGACATTTCATGCTATCAGAGTGCTGTTTGGCTGCCAGCTTACATGAGCCAGGACTTGCTGGTTGCCTGGGCAAGGAGCACCTCACCAATCAAGGGCATAAAGGCATCAGCAAACTGTCATGCTAATGTGTGAGCATTCAAAAGAAGGTAGTGATGTCACGTGCTATCAAATGAGCAGTGTCCCTGTGATGGGAAAATAGCATTGGCACAGCTGACTAATCGGTCAGCTTTTGGGTGTTCAGCGGTGCATGAGTTGACATCACTTGCTATGACAACACAGTTCTATGTGACATCAGTGAATGCTTATGTGTTAGCTGGCAGCAGAACAGCATTCTGAATGTGGACAATACCAGCACATATAGCTGTTAACATATAGCTTGACAAGTCTGATATGACATTGTACAGTCATAGTTGACTCCCGTATATGACTATCATCCTATCCCAGTTCCCCATTGTTTTTACCCATGGTACTACTTTCCAATTGTTACTATTACTGACTACTTTTAATTTTGAGTGTAGTAAGATGGTAAGAAAATAACTTCAATTGAGAAATAGTTTGCTTGACAAGTTCTATTTTGTTACTGTTCCTAACACATCCAGATCAATTTTACACTAATTTTAGCAGTCATCCTAAAAGGCATCTTTCATGGATAAGTATTACTACCTATGTTCCTATGGTAAGTAATACTTATTATTTATTCAGTTATTTTCAATTATTTAGTTATTAATTTATTATTTAATTATTCTAATAATGGTGTAGGTTAACTTATAAGTATAAGTATTACAATTATGCTTATTAGTTATTGAATCAAATGTATAATAGGTAACACCTATTAATTATTCAGTTATTCAAAAGAGGAATCTGGAATAATGTTTGGCTTAAGTTGGTAGTTTGACACATTTGACCAGGCTTCTGCTGCTAGGGCAATGAAGACCACAAATAACATGCACACTGTTTCTATGACTGAATGACACCTTTTGTGGAAGCCCCTTATCAAACCAATTGCCTTAAAAATTTGTCTGGATGTAAGTAAGGAGCAATTTAACCAAATAAAATTTGTGTTCTAACTATTTCTTAATTTTAATTTTTGGACTTAAACTTTAATTTTTGTGTGATAAGTGTGACTAGATCCAATTTTTGAAATGTTTGTAAAAAAAACAGTAGCTGATAGTGGAAACTAGTTACTTGCAGAAATTAAAGGCTGAAGCCTGAAATACATGTTCATGTGTTCAGTCTCCCACTATTGAGATGACCTATAGCATGATGAAGATTGCTTTTGGGCAAAAACTCAGCTTCAATGTTATATCTTATATGCCTCATCCAGCCAATTGACTTATAATTATGGCATGCTATCAAGAAAATGGGTCAGGCTGCTGATAAGGTCATTAGAACTTGATACCACCTTGAACAGTGGTATCAACTTTGTTCATGCTTTGTTGTTGTATCAAGTTCTTTAAATATTTGATGGAGTCAATTTTCTTTCATGAATATGCATGATATATCCAGATTTAACATTTTCCAAAAAAGTTTTAAGCCTTATCTTCAGATGTCTTATTTGTCTCAGATATAAATATTTAACAAATGTAAATATGTATATTATGTAATATGAAATCATTTGAAAATGGCTATTTCTGATCATACAATAGCTATACAAAGGAGTCAAGATCTTGACACCTCTGCAGGTGTGATTTTGATACTTTTCCTTGAGTATCCCCAACTGATGTATGAAGCTCAGACTTCATGTTATTAAAATGTGGATGGTGCGGATGCATTGTTTAGATTCTGATAGTATGGCAAATTTGATGATTGGACTATCTGGTGTTACAGCATATTGCTCTAAAAGTTCATTTTAATTTGCAAATCTGCTTTTGATTTGGTTGTTCGATTCCCAAGTCAATGTCACCAGTGATGCTTAGAAACCCCATATATCATACCATTTCAAATTAGGTTAAAGGCATAGGAGGAAATGTTCAAAGTTCATGTTTGGCTTAAGTTGGTAGTTTGACTCATTTGACCAGGTTTTTAGCAATTTTTGACAATGGTTGTCATCATTGTTGGCTTTGTCTTTTTCCAGCATGCACAGGCAATATGGGACAGTATTTTGAACCAAATTGTTTCATCAGATCAAAGTGACATTTACCTAGCTATCGATGTATATCAATACCCTGCAAAATCACACTTCATATTTTGTTGTTTTTTTGTGGCAGCAAAATAATGACCTGTCTCATCCAAATTTAGGATGGCTGATACCCTCTTATCTGTTTGTTGATATATGTGAAACCGGCACATTAGTTTATGTGGCAAATGCAATGAGATGATTGCTAATAACATGCAACTCACAAAATGTTATTTTTTTTACCTCTGAGGAAATTTACATAAAACAACCAATGTCAACCAGTTTTAGTCACCAAGAACAAAGCTAGTTCAATTAGCAAAAGGCTAAACATGACCCTAAAGTCAAAATTTTCACATCAAAACTACCATGTTGGTGATAAGCAATCACAAAACTCTTTTGACCGCTGTGCTTTTGTCATTCATTTTTGTTTGAATATGCTGAATAATTGTTCCTCTTGTCACAGGATATGCATCCTTCCTTATCTAGGTTTTCACTTAGCTTGTGGATGGTTCCACTTCATGCATATGTTACAGACCTTGTCTACTGCCATTGTTCTAGGATTTCTTAAGAGCCTTGGTGGGAAATTCATAGTGGAAATAAGCAAAGAGTGGTAATTTTGATCGTAATTAGAGCCTTTTTTAAAATGTGCATGTTATGCCACCAAGTAAAACTTCATCAATTTTCTGACTTCATTTATTTAAAAGGAGTGAAAAATCAAAATTTCAAAATAGTGACATTTAGCATTCCAATTGAATTGGTGAAATATTTATCCTTAAGAGAGTCACCTAACTCTCAGAATTGCCAATCCTGGGACACTGCCAGACCCATCCTGGGACACTTGCATGTGACTCAAGCTTTTTCAATTAAACTATATTTCTTTGGCTGCCTTTGTCTTCCTTTTGTCATGCATGTTAGCTCTTAACTCTTAAGCCACTGCAGAAGTTAACTTGCAAGTGGTTAACTTGTGTGGTAAATTTACAATTTTTTAAACTGATGTGAGTGAGTTTAGTGTGTATCTGTATAGTCAATTTTTCTGCCATAAAACATGAACTTGGTCATTCATCTTAAATATACTTTAGACAATTTATTTGGCTACATGTTGGTATTCAAATAAGGTTGGGATATGCTACCATGCCAGAAATCCTGGTTTAAGAAAAGGTAGCATATCATGGAACAACATCTTATCTGATCAATTGAACACAAATTTTGGCAATTGACACCAGCATGTTTGTCTCAAGAAGCTATACATGGTGACTTGGAAATGTCATTTGGAAAATTTGACCCAGGTCAAGGGAACGACTGTTGAGGTTGACCCATGTAGATTCTATTCGTTTTGACAAGCAAATTGATACTTTTTGGCATCTATCGTTAAAAGATCGAGTTATTGACAAATCAATGGCAAATCACAATGCCTTGTGATGACAATTAACTGCATCTGGTTAACGAAACCCCTCTTGTATGCGTGCATTTCCCGACCCTTCTTCCCGTCGTCCGTTACCCCTCCCCAGTCGCTGCCCGTGAGCCTTTGGTGTTATGTTACGACGCACGGCTCGGCCTTGGGCCGTTCATCAATGACCATCAGCCCCTTCGCCTCTAAGGTCTCGATTGCGTGTTCAGTATGATTCATGATTCACTGTCAAACATGAATGACGTCAAACAATCATGATGCAATCACTCAGCATCACTAGTAGTTAATGATTCACAGGCTACATGATTCAGTCATTGGAAATGTGTGCATAAAAGTAAGTGCTAATAGCATTGCATTTATTCTGAATGAGTGTTTGCAGACCAAATGAAGGTGCTGGAAGTGATCTTGAGATATACTCAGTTCCATTCCCCGTTGTGAGGGTGGGCTGTCGTCGGTATGGTTTCTGCTGTTGCCCCCCCACCCCCACCCCCCCACAGAAAGAATGATTTTGTGTATGACATGAATGATTCAATCCCCCTTTCTTTGTATGGATGATTCAAATCACTAAAGTGAATCAATTCATGAATGATTCAATCACAATCATTGACAGGTCTGCTCCTGTGAACTTTGTGTTCTTTCCTCTTGTGAACTGTCCCACAGGATACCACTAGTAGCTGTTTTCTCCCGACCTACCTAAATTCCATCATTCTGAGAGACGTCTTTATTTTGCAGTACCGAGGCGGCTGGTGAGAAGCAGTGGGGCAACACCAGCAATGCGCCCGCGGAGGACACCAGCAGTGCCGGAGGCGGCAACACCATCGAGTCCAACTGGGACGAGGTGGTCAGCAACTTCGACGACATGGACCTCAAGGAGGACCTGCTGCGTGGAATCTACGGCTACGGTTTCGAGCGGCCGTCTGCGATCCAGCAGCGAGCCATCATCCCGTGCATCAAGCGGCACGACGTGATCGCGCAGGCGCAGTCTGGCACCGGCAAGACGGCCACGTTCAGTATCGCCATCCTGCAGCAGATCGACGCCGGTCTGCGCGAGACCCAGGCGCTGATCCTGGCGCCCACCCGCGAGTTGGCTCAGCAGGTGTGTGTAATGAGGCTGACGTCTTGCCAGCAGTGTCCAAGGTGTTGGGAATTACAGCTTTACTGAGTATTATTCCACTCATTTTTTCAAAGATATTGGATACTCATTGAACTCCAACACTCACACTGACATCAGTGTAATGATAGGGTCAGCTTGTGTTTGCCCATATTGCTGCTTTGCATTCCCATTAAGATGATGGGTTAATATGCAGTTTTGCGCGCTAGTTTATCAGCAATGCTAGTTAATAGAAATTATATACAAGTCATTTCATTGGAACTGAACACATACCTTTAATGGTTTGAGAACTCATCTTGCAATCATACTCGGATCGCACCATTCCGGCGCCATTAATTACGAGGCCGTATAAAGGAATTCCGGCAGTCGGTCAGGCAAGGTTCGGGTGGGATGGCATTGAACATAATTACTATCAACCAGAGAACAAAAGTAAAGTGTCTTCTCAAACATAATACAGCCATTAAGTCTGTTCAGCCATTAAAACCTTAAGCTAATGGCTTAGGAGTGAGGTTCGCGGGATTCCCCAATAACGTCATAAAGCCCAAATCATCATCACCATCATCGACTTTATATCATCGCCGATTTCGTTTACTTCGGCCTTTGCGATTATATATTTCTGAATCGGATAAGCAATCACGCTGTTCACAAAGTCAACTGGGCAGAATGGCCGCGGCCGTTATACTACGAGTCTGCGAAATGTGAAATCATTTTTGTTTAGGTGTGTACACACAAAAAGGATGTTATGAGTGCAGTTTCCTTTAAATTAGATGCAGAATTGCTATAACAGTAAATTTTTCCTTTAAAGCCATGTCTGATATCGTATCACCAGATGATAAGGGAAAGGTCTTAAAATTGATAATGCTAGGCATATCTTCCTGAAAAGCACCAGTTCACTGATTGTAAGTGGTCTGGATAATATTTGTGGAAGTACACTATTAGCACGTCTACGGGTGAGGTAGTTGGCCGTTCGTGGCCAAACTGCCTCAATATGATTGCTACACCTGATGTATGGTGACAGTTTGCACCCTGTCTGTTATGTTTCAGTTTCAGACCCTATTCTCAAACCCCTTATTTTCTCCACTGCCACAGATCCAGAAGGTGGTGCTGGCGTTGGGTGACTACCTGAACACCATCTGCCACGCCTGCATCGGCGGCACGAACGTGCGTGACGACATGCGCTCGCTCGAGTCGGGCGCGCACGTGGTGGTGGGCACGCCCGGCCGCGTCATGGACATGATCAACCGGCGCGCGCTGAAGACCGACTACATCAAGATGTTCGTGCTGGACGAGGCTGACGAGATGCTGTCGCGTGGTTTCAAGGACCAGATCTACGACGTGTTCCGCACGCTGCCCTCCGACATCCAGGTGACGCTGCTGTCGGCCACCATGCCGACCGACGTCATGGACGTGACTTCGCGCTTCATGCGCGACCCCATCCGCATCCTGGTCAAGAAGGACGAGCTGACCCTCGAGGGTAAGTCGACAGACATGTTTTGTGTGATTTGAAACTAAGTTTGTATGTTTGTTTCGTAGTTCAATTGGTTTCCCACTCATATAAGCACAGCTACTTCAGTGGTGTTGTCGGTAATATCTTCCTATAAAGCACCGGTTCACTGGTTCTAAGTGGGCTGGACACAATTTCTGGAAGTACACAATTTGCACATCTACGGGTGAGGTGGTTGGCTATGCATGGCCAAACCGCCTCAATATGATTGCTACACTCAACTATAAACCGTCTCGACCTGTACGTCGTTGTGTGACGTGATAAAGGAGTCACCTAGCTGCTTTTCACCCATTCATTTCCATCTTATGTTGTCATTTTCTCATATCTTTACCCACCATCTCTGTCTGCAGGTATCAAGCAGTTCTACGTGCGTGTGGAGAAGGAGGAGTGGAAGCTGGACACGCTGTGCGATCTGTACGAGACGCTGACCATCACTCAGGCCGTCATCTTCTGCAACCTGCGTCGCAAGGTCGAGTGGCTCACCGACATGATGCACCGTCGCGACTTCACCGTCTCGGCCATGGTGAGAACTCGCCAGCACGCGACACGGCGCAACATTTGGGGGCGTTTCTTCCTTTAGCTAAAGTGTATTATTCGTAAGTCTTGCATATACTTGCTAGTGGAAAAATGAGCTCAGATTTTGCACCTAGACGCTAGTTTGTACGTAATGTTCGGTGTTTTATTACCGCGGTCGCCATGCCTGTTCGGCTCCGACTCGTGCGGTGACTGTGTTGATCCCGTTCTGACACTTTCGCCTGTATCTATTCAGCACGGCGACATGGACCAGAAGCAGCGTGAGATGATCATGAAGGAGTTCCGCTCGGGCTCGTCCCGTGTGCTCATCACCACCGATCTGCTGGCTCGCGGTATTGACGTGCAGCAGGTGTCGCTGGTCATCAACTACGACCTGCCCACCAACCGCGAGAACTACATCCACAGGTACGGCCAGCAGCCCGGCGGCGGCGGCGCGTGGGGATGTGATGGTGATGGCGCTGATTCGGAACTAGTTTTAATAGTGACACTCACAATGGTCCCTTCCATGCGAGTAGCAAATATTGTTGTTTGTTCACTACAAGTGAGGTTTAAACTTAGAGCTTTTCTGAAGTATCCATTAAATTGCCTCTCGTTTACTTATGCTCTCTCGGCTTTTCTTAGTTCATATTGTGAATACCTCCTGACATTAAACGTGGTAGCTTTCGTTTCCTGATTCACTTCATGTTGCCTTCAATGGGCATCGCATAACCCGAGGAGTTGCGGCGTCTCTTAGCCCAAATGTCCACCAAGTCATCACATTGCCTCGGCTCGCCACTTACGACTGCGACTCGCGTTGCAGGATCGGACGCAGTGGACGGTTCGGCCGCAAGGGAGTGGCCATCAACTTCGTGACGGAGGCCGACAGCCGCGCGCTGAAGGACATAGAAGAGTTTTATCATACGGAGATCGAGGAGATGCCCAACAATGTGGCCGACCTGATTTAGGTTGGCCGTCCGTCCGTCCTGTCTCGCTGCCCACGGTGATTGAGTCTCGGGTGCCCCCGAAGCCGCGACCTGACGAAGGAGTGAATAAAGCCTAAGTCTCGCGCCTGATTGGGAAGTGATGATCGGTTGAGCTGACGGCTGTTGCGGCACGCACGGGTCTGGTAGCGCTGCTCTGCTGCGCGGTGGTCCCTGTGGAGTGCGCGCTCCCTGGCGGCCGGACCCAGTACATCTAGCATGTGCTGAGCCGGCGCGCAGAACTGGGCTTGTGAACTGATCACCGCGAGTGATCTCGGTCACGAACTGACAAGTGGTGTATCATCGCAAGTGAACTAAGGCCCGCGGGCCCGTGTGAGGAGGGTCCGCCTGCCCTGCACCACCCGCACGACCTTATTTATAACTTTTTCGATTTTATTGTAGATAAGTATCATAGACTAGCAATTGTACGGCGATGGAGGGCGCCTGCGCTCTCGAAGGGGTCTTCGCATCTGCTCGTGCGCACACGGTGTTTGTCATGTATTTCCGTGTTTCCCTTTTGTTGAGTGTGCTTGCGGCCATAGGCCGGATGAATCTGAGATCTGAGTTGGGGCTTGCAGCGCCCGACTCGTGTCCGGACGCGCTTCAGCGCGAGCGCCGGGCGTGGTATCCCACTATACTCATGTTTAGAGGATACTTCATCAGGAAAAGGGAAAGAAGGAAATGATTCAGACACTAGGCATGCTTAATAAATTGTGTGGGGGAATTAATGCTCATATATTAGCATTGCATTATCGCTTTTGTTCAGGTCAGGAGGCGCATTAACTTTCTTATTTGTTCGTCAGTATCCGAAGAATATATAAGACTGGCCAAATGGTTTGTTCCAATTTATCTGCTCACGACTGTCTGAATATCGACCTTTTTCACCCATTTGCATGTTTTCGGGGGTCCTTGGCACCGTGCGCACGAGCAATGGCGAGCGCCTCCGGGGCTATGACATGTAAATGGGTTTCTAGGAGTGATGTATAGGTACTAGGTAGAGATCGAACGTAGATGAAAATTGAACTCAAATCTCAGTTGGCACACTGAAGGATGCTTCAGAATAGCTTGGACATTACTTAATTTAAGGATAGCTTGACTACTTAAGGATACTTTAGGATAGCTTGACAAATGTTTCGGGAAGTGCTCACTGGGCTTCACGAACACTGGGTATAGGTGTTGAAGCGGCGTGAATAACTCAGTCAATGCTGAATAGGGTGTGTCATCGAGGGGGTGAATTTCTTGGAATCAAGTGATAATAAGAAATTCCTTTGCACTGGAGCCCAAAAG
>JARBER010151025.1:0-10805 GCA_030265075.1 Balanus glandula
AAATGCGTTAGTAACATAACAAGCATTCATCCTTATGGTGTGTTATAAAACTAGCGTGTGCTAAGTTATTTGACTAAGTTATGGCGAGTGATATTTATCATATAACACGGAAGTTAGTAAACTTTTTTTACAGTGTAGGTCACCGATATACAAATACGTAAACTAGAGTTCTGTTGACACTGATGACTTAACACAATCCTGAAGGTTTATTGTTGATTCCTCATAAACTGTGGTCTTGGGACGACCGCAAACTTAGGAGGGTCACTTGACCTGACCTGGTGACCTGACCTGACCTGACACGAACTTGTATTTTGTTTCAAAAGCTGTAAAAAGATAAATGGTAAGGTATGCAAAGTTTGGCGGCGCTACGCGCCACCGCTTTTTCGCCATCTGGAAATATCGCAGGGGGGGACGGGGGGGGGGGTATTCAAACACCTCCAGTGGGGAGCGGGTTAAGATCGCATACGAAAACCGTCCTGATGCATTGAACTAAGCCCACTGCCCGATCTCACCGAGATCCACATACAGTCTACACGCCATCTGAACCGACCATCGAACGACCGCCGCCCGGGCCGGTCGATGCGACCGACCCAGCGACCCCGCAGTCACCTGTCACTCTCCTACCCCGGCGGATGACTCAGCACCCCCCCCCCCCTCCTTCTCCTCGGATTGTCACGTGACCGGCCCATATTTCGCCTGCACGTGGCGGCATTCCGCGCTCCAGACGTGGGTTCTGTCACGGATAGGATGCTATCTTTCATGTCGTCTTCGACCGATGTCAATATGCATTGGGAGCCCAGTGGTCGGTTCAGAAATGGAGCGTTGCACTTTGTTGTTCTGCTGTGCTGCGTTCATGGTGTACACCACTGGACAGGCAGGTTGTTCGATCCGTCAAGGATAGCATCAGTTCACTTGTCCCGCTCCTCCCAGCTCGTGAGTCTCTATTCAAAATAATATAATATTAGTGGCTCTGCCTCGCACCAAAAGCGCACAAGCAGCAGTGTTCCACTTCCATAGTGAGCAAGCAGGGCCTCCCTCCAAATCAGTCCATCACACCCATTTCAATCAGCCGAGCGCAAACAGCTCTGGCGCGTCAGCGAGCCTCGCTCTGCCCTGCCACCTCGTGCCGGCGCGGCCGGCTGCCGCTGCTGCCGGGTCGACCTCTGACCTCTGCAGGTCACCGGGTCAGCACAGCGACCCTGGCTGGCGCGATACCCGCGGACGGTGCACACCAGCCCGCCATAACGCAGCCACAGCTCCGCACCTGTGACCTGGGCTGCCCCCTCAGCGGGCCCCGTGGCCCTGCGTGGCCCTCCGCGGTCCGCGCCGCTCCGACCCCGGGTCAGGTCAGGTCACACGAGGTCAATTGGGCTCGGTCCGCGCCGCCGTGCCACGGCAGTCACTCAGCGACGAGCGGTGAGGAGGAGACAGAGTGGCTCGGTAGCGCTTCTAGTGGGCTCCTCCCGTATATGTCGCTGCAGTGAAGGGGGTCGGGTATACCACCACCATCACCTCTACACTGCACATACCACGGAAAATGACGGAGAGAAACTGACGCAGCGTGTCCAATGACGGAAATTCGGATGCATGCAGCATGTAATAGTTTATAAGTGATTATTACAGATAATGGAAAGATGTCTTGATAAAATGCTGGCTGACGCGTGATTTTCGATCTATTGCTTCCAAAGTTTGCCACTCTAGAGACTAGTACCTATGCTGTAAAAGTAAGTGTTTTAAACGCAAATGGTGAAGCTGTTTCCGACTTTTGGTTTATGCTAAATTGTACCAATGCTACGGACTATAGGATAACTGAATAAACGGCGGATTTTAATATAATAATGCCCAATGCGTATTAGGTCCCATAATGAAATGTTGTGTACTAACAAGAAGACAAGGTCAATTCGTGCAAATTCTATGCATGAGAGCTTCTTCCTTTGAAAAATGGTCGCACCAAGTAAAAGCTGAATAATTGTTTGTTGCCTCGCCAAACTATAGCTGCAAACGTGGCGAAAATGTCACTAAGTGTAAACATTTACACAAGTAGCACGGAGAGAATGAAGTCGGGCAGGCCATTGCACAGAGCTCAATCATCAGTGAGCTAAGGGACACATAGTTCAGCGGTCTGAAAGGCAGGAGCTGAAAGGCACAGAGCTTACCGGGCCAAATGGCACAGAGCTCGACGGGCTGAAGGACATATAGCTCACCGAGCTAAAGAATACAGAGCTTAGCGGGATGAAGGACACATAGCACAGCTGATGAAGGGCACAGAGCTCAGCGGGCTACAGGGCACAGAGCTAAGCGGGCTACCCTGCAGCGCGTACTACAGTTGTTATGAGTCATTGTTCGGAGAGGGGGGAGGAAGGGGGGGGGGCGGCTACTGGGAACATGCTAGCTCTCTTCTGTAATACAACATCGACCAAGCCTCATAAAACATTGTACACGACCAGTCATGAAAACAAAACGCCGCTGAGTGTTGGGAATTTAACACGACTCCTCTCACACAGTAAACACGAAATGTTGGGAGCGACACGCTGGTTTTGACCCGGCGACTGATGCCTCCCTCCCCTGCCATGTCATGTGATATCAGCGTTAGGAGACATGTTCTACCAGACGCAACACTTGTGACAGAGACAATATCAACCGCAATCTGCACGAGTTGGAATTACAAATGTGTCAGTGCGAGACATATTCGGCACGGAGAAGCAGCGATATCGGCTGTTTTCCGATTGAGAAATGGGTGAAGGTCTCGTATGCCACGAGCGCTGCGTCGCTGCCATGTCCGGGCAGAAAGACGCTTCATCAATGCGACCCACGACATTGGCGCAGTGTCACAGGGGTCAGTCCTGAAAAATGGTCCCAGATCCGAGCTTTGTGAGGCAACCACGAGGCTAAGAGCTGGGACACCATTTTCTAGAGGCCGTGTTTGAGAGAGCAAAAAGGCATTGTCACGGTGCCGAAGTGACACTAAAATCAATCATTCCACATTATGTAAATTACTTGGAAGGCATACAAACTAGAGCGCGGTTTAATGACTTGGAAGATATAATTGGGTATAATGAGGACATATATACAGTATTGGGGAACATTCACTGAGCACTCACTGACACTCAGCACTCACTGGCAACAAAATTGCCTTTACAAGAATGAAGAGGCTTTAAAAAAAATGTTTGTTTGCCTTGTTCAACCTTACCAGCATAGAGACTGTATCTCACATGTTTAAGTGCTATCTACTTACAGCAGTTCCTGTTCACGTTTCCACAACCTGAAATCTTTCCGGTTTAGGACATCAATCCATCGCCGTCTATTCGGAAGCACGTTATCGTACGATAACAGAACGCAATCTCATGGAAGCTTACATCCTACCTTTCACACCCATATCGCCCACACTCGGGTGGTAATGCTCACCGATCACGATTGCCGCTCCAATCGAGCGATAACATCGCTTCTGAGGTCATCACGTATTCCTGTACGTCCCAATCGGCGCTGGGGACAGGTTTAATGGTGGGCGATACTCGGACCACTCGGAGCGACTTGGAGCACCGGAACTCGGACCCGGAGAGCGTGAGAAGCCGGCTCTGCGGAGGTGGGCGGCTTTCAGGGAGATGAATTGAGCGACAGGGCGAATAATCGACGCGGGAGGAGCGACAGGGGAGTCGGGTTTCACCCACCCATCAGCTGGACAGGCAGCACTCAGGCTCGTACAGAGAGACACGCAGCAGTAGATTAAAAAGTGGTTCAAGAGGGTCCATGGGCGGATCGGGGGGGGAGGGGGGCATGGGTCATGCTCTCCCCAAAAAGCGCATGAAGTGGCACAAATTTGACACTTTTCTTAGGATAGGATTAAAAATATTTTTTTTTACCAAGTTAAGTTTGTTTTAAGCTAGCTACCGATGCGAAATTCGATGAGTTTTCAGAACTGCGTGAGATGTGTGTGGATGTGTGCCCCAACTGACACAAACTAGCCGCTCTGGATCCAGTCATCAGAGGGGCGTCATCAACTCATCAACTGATTCAGACTGGCTTGACCGGAACAGAGAGGGTATTTAACTAAACGTGTCCCCTGACACAGCACTTTTCGTGAAGCTCCTACGTTCCTGATTGCAAAATACATTGGACTTGGTTATGGATCAGAGGCAATGTTGATGTCAACAATGAACTGGATAGCATCGGGCTTTCTGGCCGCGTTTCACCAGTCCTTCTGCAGACTAACTAGTCATTACTTAGGTCCGGGAAGGAGCGCTGACCACAGTGCCTGTCCGGAAATACTGGCGCCACTGACTTCATCGTTGCCCTAGCGACTGACCTAGTTGAACATCTAATGGCAGACCCAAACAAAGCACTGCACCGTCCACCAGACAGTCAAGAAACCACCAATATCCGACTCATCCCTCAGATCCCGCCCCCATCGCCCCTCCCTCCAATGAGTCAATGGGGTCGGGAGCGCCCCTTGTCGCGATTCGGCAGTGGGTCAAGGTCATCTGACGTCACACGGTAGGCAGCCAATCAGCGGCCGGGAGGCACGGGGAGGCCCGAGGGACGTCTGAGGAAGTGGTGTGACGCACCATCGTGTCGTCTGTGACCCGACGCATCCGCCCTGCCACAAATCACGCCACTAATCACCGTACAAAGCAGCCACCTCGGCCGCAAGTCAAAACCACTGCTTCTCCCACGCTCGACAATTATCTCTCACGCACCACACCTCTCACTTACAACAGCGTCCAGCCCCAGCGACCGCCACGCAGCTACAAATCAAAACACCAACAGCTTCATAAACCTCAACACTCCCACGTTATGCGAAACTGGCTGATGATACTGACACCAGCTTTGCAATATGCCTCAGCCGTGTCCGACTGCGGGCTGAGGGAGGAGAGCCTCGCCTGGGACCGGCGGGTGCCACTCTGCGGCCTCGTCGTCGCCAGTCGGCTGCCCGGCGGCGCACCCCGATGACCCAGCTGACCCCAGAGTCACGTGACTACAGCCTCACACCACACAGCCGGTGAAAGTGGGTCCGCCGGACGCGCGCCCGGCGCCGGCTCGGGACGAGGCGCCGCACCGGAACACACCGCGTGCAGGCGCCGCCCCGCCCGCCTCCGACCAGCACCGACAGACGGAAACGCAGCCGCGGCCCGTCCGCCACCGACCATAGTGACAACCGGCGGCCCGCCACCGACCGTAGTGAGAACCGGCGGCCCGCCACCGACCGTAGTGAGAACCGGCGGCCCGCCACCGACCGTAGTGAGAACCGCAGTCCTATCGCGGCGGCTGACTGAAGTCTTGGGCTCAGTTTATAGCACGCGCAGTAAACAGTACTGCGATTGGAATAAAACTGTGCAGAAATTGATAACGTGGTGTTGAAACGAGCCCAAAACAGACTAGATGCAGTATATGCTTATATAAGTGGTCTGATACTATCCAATTAGATTACAGTTAAGTCCACAGACATCGGACATATAAGCAAAGATTCCCTCTGGTCTACTTCTTTCAACACCACCATGACTCATTGCAACAACGTGAAACAAGGTAACACCAGCGTACCCTATGATAAATACCACGGTGGTGTGCTGGCTGACGGACGACACACAGCTACATAATCGGACTGGAAAGCCGACAGCGCTTAGTGGCATGTCTTTCTGATGGGTACACTTACCATAAATCACCGCAGATGAATACCCTCCCGTAGCGTCATTATACCACTGCAACGCCTGAGCTTCTCCAGACTGTCAGCAGACCCGTAGTAGCATGCTGCTCCGGTTAACCAGAGAAACGGTTTTAATTTGTACATGCATGAACAAATAAGGGTCATCAAGACCCGTGCAAGGCTGCACAACCACAAGACAAAAAAGCTATTCATTTCATTACGAGTGGAAAACCGTTCAGAATAATCAGTATGTACCGACCATACGGTTGATCATTACTTCTTTACCCAAGCATGAAATCCGCTTCAATTAAAATAAATATGTTTCATCATCGGTTCCTAGCCTTAGCTAAAACCTAGCTGCAGTGACTATAGCCGAAAAAAATACATAACATTATAACGCTGATTTAACCAAAACTGACGACGCGTCATAATGGGACATGTGTCGCCAGCGAACTGTGTACCATCATAGACAATAGCGCTGAGTGCACCGCTGGACGTCCTGCCGGGCCGGTCGGCCGCCCGGGCCCCGCTCTGACCCCCGTCCTGCCGGGCCGCTCGGCCGCCCGGGCCCCCCGCTCCGACCGACAGCCGAAACCGACAGCCAAATCGCCAGCTGCGGGTGGCAGCCGACGACCCCTGGGCTGCGATTGGCAGCGCCCAGCGGCGGCGGCGGCGACGGCGGTGTGACGGAGCGCTCCGTAATGTGAAGATGGACGACGCTCATCTGGCCTGGCCGACCTACGGCCGCCGGTCGCAGCAGGGGCGGCGCAGGGCCTCTCGGGCTGCTGCGGGGCACCGGCCGGCCGATACACTCACAAGCCGAACTCCGCGGCACCCAAAGCCGCTGGTGACGGCGGCACAGCGACATCGCACGGCGGCGCGGCCGATACACTCACAAGCCGAACTCCTGGGCACCCAAAGCCGCTGGGGACGGCGGCACAGCGACATCGCACGGCGGCGCGGCCGAGACCCAGACGATATGGGGCCCATGGGTGATGCTACCGTGCTCGACCATACGACCAGAAAAATGATGATGTTTCGCTGTGCATCAGTCAGCTGCTTTGCGCCACGCTGTGGTGACAAACAAGAACGGCACACACGCCCGCGATTTAACTCAAGACACTACGGAGTAGAGCTAATGCCAACCTTCGAGAAATGTCGCTTTTTCACCTCTGACACATGTATTGTGTCGATCAGCCACGTCAGCAGAGCACGGCGCGGTGCCACCTCCGCGCCGAGTTACATCATTAGAGTGGAGGTAATCCAACACATCGCCGGCCACGGCTCGGCGCCGCAGTGATTGACAGCGCCTGACTTCGGACCGCCGCGGGACCCACCAGTCGAGCGGGCCCCACGCTGAGCCCGGGGCCCGCGGGCCCGCACAGCCGGAGGAGGGCGACGTCGAACGCGGCCATTAACGCCGACACGGGCCGGCATCCATCACAAGGGCTAGTAAACGTCATAATTAATAGCTCTGGGCTGGCCACGCCGGTCGGGCTGGGGGCGCTCCTGACTGAGAGACTGGCCTGACAGCAGCCGACCCGAGCGTACAAACTTTACAGGCTGACGGCGCTTCTGACTAAACAAATTGCATATGCACCACAAATGATTACTTTTATATTGCAAATCATTAGTAGACAGAAGTAATATGCCCGAAAAATACACCACCGCCCTAACTCCCCAAGACACCACACACCATGAGCATTGAGCATGTCTGATAGCGTATGTAAGTACATCACACCTGAGAGATGAGCCCAACTGGCTGACCCCTGCCGATTCAGCCCAGCTCCATCACCGACTATTCATCACGACTCTTCGTCAGTCGAGGCGTGCCCGAGCGGGTAGCGGGCGTGCTCGGGCGTGCTCGGGGCGTGCTCGGGGCGTACCCGGCCGGCGGAGGGCAGCCGCTGCCGTCTGACGAGCGGTGCCGTCCGCCGCGCCGCCGCGCCGGCGTCTCGTCAATCGCGCCGAGAAAGCCTCCGCCGCCCCGCCGCGCCGCACCTAACAAAGCGTCCGATATAATAAATAATCCGCAGATGAATATTCAATGAACGGGCCAATTTTTCAGCTGGCCGCGTCCGTTTTTGTAGCTCGTGTCTCGAGTGGCGGCTTCTCTCGTTAGTACCTCACCTTTGGACGGCGCCCCGGCGGCCACGCTCAGCATAAGAAATCCATTTACATGGCCACTGCTTACGTTGCGGGTCTGCTGGGGGGGAATCTGGCGAGGCTGCCCCGAGAGGTGGCGTGTCACCACGCCCGGCGGTCCGCCGCGCCGCGCCGCTCGCCGACTCGATAAGGCGCGCCGCGACGAACTCGGCGCGACGAACACGGCGCGACGAACTCGGCGCCTCGCCGGCAATCCGCCGACGCGCAAGGTGCCCAACCGCTCGTTCCACGCCGCCTTGGCCACACAATGACTAAATCACATGAGCTACATGCCTTTCTAACCAATATCTCACTAAATAATGACTTTTTACGTTTCATGTCATGACCTTTGGCCGGCGCGCGGCTGGGCTGACGAGGTCGCGGCGGCGGCGGCGGCGCGCGTCACCTGGCCTTACGGTCGGCCCGACAGATCGGTAGGAGAATTAAAGATAGTACGGCGCGGGAGAAAGTGGCGCCCCGACGCCGGCGCGGCGGGCGCCAACAATGGGGGATCAGCTGTGCACGAGGATGCGCCGAGCCCCGCGTCGCGGTGGCACCCGTATCAATCATACCCTGACTCGCCAACAATTGCATTGGGAACAATACGCGTCCATTTGTTGCGCGCCCGCCGCCCGCCGCGGCCCGGCCGGCCGGCCTCTCCCAGGCGGCCTCTACTGGAGCTGGGGCATTGCGCGCGAGCTCGGGCCGGCCGGGCGCCCGCTGGTCCCGTCACCGTGTCTAATGCTGCAGCTCTGCAGGCCGGCAGGGCACGTGTCACACAGCGGGTACCGCCGTTCAAGAGAATCCGGGCAAGAAGTGCCGGGAGAAAAACAACAGCTCCAGCGCCGTCCAGCTGCGCGGCCCACGCCATTCACAGGCCTCTCAGCTAATCGCTGGCGGAGGCACGGCCGTTCGATCAGGGCTACCACGCACGTGGCCGGTGGTCAAATGGAAGTGGTCACGCGGATGTGACTAACATGTGTCATGAGTCTTGTCTAAAGTGTGCACTGTACGGTGTGCACTGTGCACTGTTCAGTGTGTATAACGAAGTTTGGGTATCCGCCTGCTTTAACCCGTGCACTGTAGGGATTTGATTTCCACCCGCCCCTGTTGGTTTCTCGCAGATAACGAAAAAATGGCGGGACGCAGCGCCGCCGGGTCTTCGCGCTGTTAGTTGAATCCCACACACTTTGAGAGAAAAAAATCGATTATCGGGTCATCTTAGAGTCTCCTACTGATCATTGTGAAACTTACACGATGTCATTAGGGTATAGGAAGTAGGAACTTACAATTCTTCGATCTCGGAATTTTGATATTGGTTACCTAAGGTCAGGTCATTTTCGTGACCTCCCCGATATAGGTCTATGGAAAATATTTAAGCGCTTCCCATTTCAACTATATGTTTAAGGTTATTTTAATTACTTGCTAATCATTTCAATATATGCTATTGTTGATGATCCAAGCGTAAGTTTTGTTCCGTGACCCCTATGGGAGTTATTTAAAGTCATCAGAGGTCACCATTACTTATTTGGTATTAACTATTGATATAATCAAGATAGAGAAGAAAAACCGACTGCAATGTGTTTTTCTCGTCGAGACGCGTCTTTCAATATGCAACATGTTTTACTTGAGTCACAACTTGACATTGACCTGAGGTCACATTTTCAAGTAGACATGGCGAGGTCACCATGTAAATCATTCGAAGCACCTTGACGAGACGAACACAATGGCGTTAACAGTATTCCTTTATCAGTCATAAGACGTTATTATAAAAACTGCCTTGCCAAAAAACACCGTTGTCCGCTTGTCCCTACGCAGAGAAGTTCTCAATATATCGGGGTGGGAGGGTGGAGGCCGGAGGGGTATCAATCCCCTACAGTGCGTGTTCGGCGCAAACTCCCTACAGTGCCCGGGTTAATAGGTGGTTACAATGTGTGCACGTGCCATGATGTAGGCATGGTAATGTTTCAAATAGACTTAAGCGAAAGCAAACCAGCAAACTTATAGTGGAAGGCATCACGTTTACCGGACGAAAGACAGCGTTGATGCCTTGCGTTATAATAAATACACACGACCAACGCGCGAAAATGGCCATCACTCTACAGAACCATGCAAACATCCGCATAATAAATAATTGTAAGCAGTTGGCCTTATAACTGTACAATTTCGCCTGAAAGCCGCCAGCTCGGAGTACCAATGACGTCACATGGCGGTCACGTGTCTCACCGATTCACCACATGTTCCACCGACGGTCACGACTGCCTTCTCAGTCAGCTTAGAAAGCCGATTGATTGCATCCATCCCAGTGGCGATGAAGTATGACCGTAGCGCGTGTCCGCACGAACAGCCGTTACCAGCCGTCACGGCCGTTACCAGCCGTTACGACCGTTACCAGCCGTTATGACCGTTACCAGCCGTTACGACCGTTACCAGCCGTTACGACCGTTACCAGCCGTTACGACCGTTACCAGCCGTTACCAGCCGTTATGACCGTTACCAACCGTTATGACCGTTACCAGCCATTATGACCGTTACCAGCCGTTACGACCGTTACTGCGCCGCCTCTCACTGGAATCGCACTGAATGAGTGGGAGTTTGTGCCGGCGGCCATGACTATCCTACGTCATCATATAACCTGTATAGAAGAGTCTGGAGGAGGTGCATCTATGCACCCCGCGGCATGACCAGATCTCTTCCGTCTGGCACCGTCTATGGAGAGGACTTGGATTAGGTGTATACGCTAATACGACTTATACGCAAGTACGAATAAACCAGCTAAAGCCCAGGCTACACTATGCGTGATTCTCCAGGGAATTCCGGATGTGTTTTTGCGTGTTGTCGGGATTTGCGTGACGTCGGTTTATGCGTGCTTGCGGCTCATCCGGCTTTTGCGTGTTGTCGGGATTTCCGTGAAGCATTGTTTGTTATGGTTGGCATGGCAACGACACTGAACTAGGCGAGCGCAAGGCGAGCGTGCTTATCACCGTCGATAGATTACCGTGCATTTTGTTGTTTTCAAGTT
>JARBER010151135.1:0-10805 GCA_030265075.1 Balanus glandula
GCGCTCCTCATCAGACCTAAACACGTTACCATTCCACTCTAGGACAGGTGACATGTGCGAAGTAGATTTCAGGTTTTGGATGAATGACCAATACCTTTTAGGATTGTCCTTGAACTCACGGACCAATCCCAACATATATATTAGAACGTTTCTCCAGAACGTTTCTGTGAGGATCCAGTGAAAATTCCAGTGAGACTCGGATTATCTCGCAAGAGGACCATATTTGTCTGAAGCTACGAACTTTGGTCTCAGGTTCCCCTAAATGTGTTTAGTGCATTGCAATGCTATGCACACTCAAAAACATTTATGAGAACCTGAGACAAAGGTTCCCAACTTTAGACGCACATGGTTCTCTTGCTAGACGACTCTAAGTCTCACTGGAATTCTCACTAGATTCTCACTGAAATGCTTTGGAGAACCTAAGACAAGAGCTATCAGTGCGTTAGAACCCTTGGAGAATCCTTAGCCATTCTCCTAGGGTTCTCGGAGAATCCATTTTGGCCCAGAGCTCATACCAACATAGCTCAGGAGAACCATCAAAAAAAGTTATCCTGAAATGTTGGTGTTGACCCCGAGCCAAAATGGGTTCTCTGAGGACCCTACGAGAATGGCTAGGCGTTCTCCAAAGGTGCTAACTCACTGATAACTCTTGTCTCGGGTTCTCTAAAACATTTTAGTGATAATTCAGTGAGAATTGCAGTGAGACTTTGAGTCGTCTCGCAAGGGGACCATATTTGTCTCAAGCTGAGAACTTTTGTCTCTGGTTCTTCTAATTTTTTTCCCCAGTTTGTCCAGTCAACGTCCCGTGAAATTCAGCATTAGCCACAGCCATGGGTGCCTCGTTCCGGTTGAGTCTCAAAGCCGCATGAGTTGAGACTCGAGACTCGTTCTCCCGTGACCGCGACCCAAGCCTGTGACCCGAGCCCA
Source organism: Balanus glandula (assembly GCA_030265075.1). NCBI lineage: Eukaryota > Metazoa > Arthropoda > Thecostraca > Balanomorpha > Balanidae > Balanus > Balanus glandula. The sequence continues at coordinate 928 of JARBER010151135.1, forward strand.
GCCGTGAGACCTGCAGAACTCAGGCGGGAGACGATCAGAACCACAGCGGGTACAATTTGTTATCCACCCATGTCCAAAACCAGTTCCAGGAATGGACGCACTACAATAAATCATTCAATCGTTTACATATGCGTACTGTCTGTTCCTTATCGTCGTAGTTAACTCTGCCTCGTTGATGTATCGCCCTCGGTGATTAGGACAATGCTCCGAGGCGGAGTGCCGTTACATGCAATATGCGGCGTCACGATATTTTTGTATGCGAGGCTGAGTCTTGAACAAGTACAGATAATGATGCGCCGGAATGAAGGTTAACGTCTTTTATGTTTTATCATTTACTTACGTTTAGAAATAAAGTTTGATCTTGATATAACCATGATACATGTTCCTTGTTCACTGTCCTGTGTGCAGTCACTCCCAAAGCATGCACACGATCGATCGCATGATATGGAAATAAATACGTCAATATGACGGACATGCTATCCTGAGATGTAACAGAACACTTACTCTATTACACCTCTTCACAAACTGAGGGTGAGACATTTGCATCACCTATAGCGTACAGCGAACGTAGCGAACACGACATTGTGTAAAGTCGTGCTCAGTTTGACACAATGTTCTAATCGGCTCATCGTGAAGATCAAAGTGCAGCTATGGACGTTTGTGTAGGAGCGGCTCACCCGGCTCACCCTAACCGGCAGTGCCTAGTGCCTACGCTGGACCAGCGGAACTCACAAGCCGGCTGAGCTTTTGATCTCGGTCACGGTAGGTCCTATATACCGGACCTGTGCTGATCTCGGTCACGGTAGGTCCTATAAACCGGACCTGTGCTGATCTCGGTCACAGTAGGTCCTATATACCGGACATGTGCTGATTTCGGTCACGGTAGGTCCTATATACCGGACCTGTGCTGATCTCGGTCACGGTAGGTCCTATATACCGGACCTGTGCTGATCTCGGTCACGGTAGGTCTTATATACCGGACATGTGCTGATCTCGGTCACGGTAGGTCCTATATACCGGACCTGTGCTGATCTCGGTCACGGTAAGTTCTATATACCGGACCTGTGCTGATCTCGGTCACGGTAAGTCCTATATACCGGACCTGTGCTGATCTCGGTCACGGTAGGTCCTATATACCGGACCTGTGCTGATCTCGGTCATGGTAGGTCCTATATACCGGATCTGCTCCTTCCTTACAAACCGTATGATGGCGAGGGTGTGTCATTTGTCATGACATCTCAATGCGCCATTCAGATGGCTGATGACACATTAGTAAGCCTTTCATTGCGCGCCAGTTTTCTTCAGTTTGATATCCCGGTTCTACCCTCCATCATCTTATTTTCACAGATCAACCTTAGCAGCAAAACGAGCAAGGAAAGCGGCAGCACAGGGTGCATTTGTGCAGGACCCCGCTGGTGAATGACTGTCGCTTGAAGTCGTTACCAACATAGTGAGGTAGATTCGTCGAGGTTGAGAACTTTATTGGAATCGATTGATATGTGGCTTTGTTGAGTGCTCGCACTAGGAACATAGTAATCAGAAGGTGTAAAAATGCAGAAAATGACATTTCCCTCGTCGTTAAAAAACTGAAGTCAGAAAATAATAGATCTGTGAAAATATAATATATTAGTTTAGATAAATTTTTGACTTAAGGCCGTTGTATCATACCGATATTGATATGATCGGTTTTACAATTGCCTGTGGCCGAAAATTTACCTCAGCTAATATTTTATTTTGACAAGCTTTTTTAATGACGAGGAAGAGGTCATTTAATGAATTTGTTTACACCTACTGATATGTGCTCTTTGTTTTTTTTTATGCATTTGTAGACTGAGCTTACACTTCATTATATCGAATACGTAATATACAATATACTTAACAGGCAATTGGGCTCGCAGGGCTCGCAGCTGCTGGTGAATATTGAGTGATTATTGAATCATATGATCATACAAAACTTTCATTTCGAATTTGCCGGCAGCCCACTTCCTAGGGTGTGACCGTCTGCTTCAGCTCACTGTTTTAACATGACTAGCCAATTTCACGCTTGATGCTGAACAAGGAACCGAATGAGCGTGAAGCGATACTAACGAATGCCTAGTCATATACAACTGGGTACCATCCACTTCACAAATCAGTGTTCCGACGCGGTTTAGCGCACGATGACTCGCACGCTGAGCATTGTGCAACGTCAGTTTCATCGAAGAGAGATGGAGATGTGATATGCATTGTGATAAGGTCTTATACTGTGATTAGGATAGTTGGACGATGGCCAAGATTAACCTTGGCTAATGGCTACATTAGAACGTCCAATACATTGGCATAGTTATACAGCCTGTTGTTTTATTGCACCGAGATGCCGATAAATGCAAACCTCTTCAGTTGGCCTATCCTAAGACCAGGGAAGTAAACTTAAGTGCGTTGTCATAGGTGACAGGTGCATGCATACGCATTACGCGCAGTTGCGCCGAGAACTCGTTCACTCAAATGCCTTTTGTGGACGTGCCGACTTCATATTGACATGCTGATAATTACTCAGACAGAAGTTGCAGAGTGGTATCATAAGGGAGTTTGTTTTTGTTTACACCAAAATGAATGCTTACGGTCGATTGACACAGCACTGTAAACTGTAGAACTATGTAAATACACATATATTGTCTAGGCTTTTTATCTAAACGTGGTAGGGTTGCAAAAATATCCATTAAAACAAACACTGCACGGCACCTACTGTAGTGATTCGTTAGCTAAACAATAACTCGTAGCATGGGTTGGATTAATCAAAGTTCAAACACTGCAACACCCCGGCGCACCACGCATGTATTGGTGATTGAATACACTAATCATGACCAAGCAAGCACTGAGTGGGCCGTTTACTGCAGGCATTTGGTCACTGTAGAAAGTCGGCCGGGCTCGAAGCCATTGATGTGCCAGATTACTCTAGCGTACAATGCGCAGGGCACAACCATTAATCATTAACGTACCACTTATTTACCATTAATAATGTTTGCTCATGCATATTTGCAGCTCATGCGTTCTTTCATGACTGCACAATGATTGTTTACCATACGTCATGGTCAATTATATTTTCTTCAGGGTGTGTCGCTCATCATTATCATTGACATAGGTTTGACCAAGGCCCTATATACGGGACAACATCCTTATTTCATAAGGCAGAGCTGTGCCCGTTCCTACTCACGTTCTTCGTAACAATATAGAACATAACCATTTTGGAGGAACATATACCACCGAAGACGTTTTATTCTCCTATACCGCCTCTTTTCTTCTACCGCCTCTTCTCACTTACTATCAAAGGCTATTGTATATATGAGAACAGCTTTCATTCCAATAGTTTTCATCATACCGATACGACGGGGAAGATATTTTTCGAGATACAAAACGAGTGCGCACGTGCAGCGGTACACCACGACTGACTTTTGGAAAAGCGTAAGTCGACTTGTCTCTAACCAATCACCAACTTTGAATACAATCGGCTCAGCCGTTCCTGAGCTATAAAGTAGGGGTGTGCACGTGCGCACGTGCCGAGGCAAACCACCACTTTTGTAAAAGCATCAGGTGATAGGTCCCTATTCAGATACCAAATTTGAACACAAGCGGCTAAGCCGTTGTTTCTGTGATATATAATAGAGGTGTGCACGTGCGCACGTGCAGAGTTATCCCAACCCTGACTTATGGAAAAGTGAAATATAAGATGTCCCTAACTACACACCAAATTTGAGCACAATGGGCTCAGCCATTTCTGAGATGTAGAATAGGGGTATGCACGTGCGCACGTGCAGATGAACCCCACTCAAGACTTTTGGAAACACATCGGCTGAAAGATTCTGATCCACACACCAAATTATAATGCAATCAGCCCAGCCGTTCCTGAGATATATAATAGGTGTGCACGTGAGCACGTGCAGAGCAATCCCACCCCTGACTTGTGTAAAAGTCGTACCTAGGGTCAAGGGTGTCCCTAACCAGTAACCACACACCGAATTTGAACACAATCGTCCTAGCCGTTGTGGAGCTTTTGATGGAAGCTGCTTTTCAACACACCTTACGCGGCACGTGCCAAACGCAGTGGTAGTCACTAGAGCCCTTCATGGAATGGAATTTCCATATGGAAATGAAACTGGAATGGAAATGGGATGGAAATGGGAGAAACTTTGGGGAATTCATGGAAATGGAATGGATTTGGATTGGAGTGAGACCGACCATATCATTTTTTAGCACTAAAAACAGTTAAATTTGCTGAATTTGGTGGAAATGGAATGGAAATGGGAGCCAAATAAAAAAATGGAAATGGAACGGAACGGATTTTGATCTGGCTGAATGGGATGGAATGGAATGGGAGCTGAAAACATGTCCCATGAAGGGCTCTAATCCAGACTTCAGCTTTTGGTCCGAAATGTCTAAATGAACACTATGCTTCCCTTCACCACATTCTTACCTACATGAAGGTGAAGCTGGACACCCATCCGGAATTTAATGTTCGTGTCCAATAAAAGTGACATTTTTATCTTCAAAAAATCGCTGTGTCCGTTTGTAAAAACAGAGCATCCTAATGATTAAGAAATATAAAGTTAATCGGTTGGGATATCATTTAAAATGTCAGCTTTTCAAATACATCAAGGCATATTCAATCTCCAACGGTTTTCAGTTACTATGCCGATAATACCCGAATCACCACTACATGAGTAATCGATATATAATAGCCACTTAATTTCCAAACTATAATGGAGTTATTTACGAATTGGCACAGTTTGTGCGCGCAGTTACATCGATTGGCCATAATTGTCAGTCACGCGTATCCGATTGATCACGATTGACAGTGATTTGCAGTGATCAACAAAATCTCCAAAGTTACCAGCTCATCAATCCATGTATGTTCACCACTCACCAGTTGCCAAATTCTTAAGTTCAAAATTGGTGTTCAGGTTTAACATTAGCCTGCGCCGTGTCGGTGCTCGGCGCCAATTTCATCGTGCTGGGGGGGGGGGATGAAGTTGGCACCCCATCTAAATCGGCCCCTGTAAAACTAGACTGAAACCAAAGACACTGTTCGAAAGCTCGTCAGAAAACATTTCCAAACTATTGTTTTCGCTCAGGACAACATTGACAAGCCCAAATTTCCAGTTTTAGTACATCACTTTAGACATTCCCATATATCTCGAAAACCATGCAGAAGCAAGGAGCAAACGCTACGAAGCAAACAAATCTAAGAAAACGAAGGAAACAAGTCTACAGCCATTTGAAGGAAGTGTGTCTACTGTTTTGGAATGTCAAATACATTTTTTTACGTTAAGAAGCTATTGCTTAATTGAATTATTGGATACGATAAAATTCACTCATTCTCTTGATTTTTCATTTAAATCCTGTTTTGCATATGTTTTGTTTCTATGTCAGTAAACGATCACCTCTATAAACATAATAAATAAATGTTACACTGAATGGCGCGCTTTAGACAACTTACTGCATGCAAAAAAAATCACGAAACGTTTTGAACGGAACATTTTGTGTTCGGCAGCGGTATCAGTGCGCGCGAGCTGTTTTGTCGAATTGCTATTGGCCAGCGGTAACGATTAATCGTTAGCGTTCAAATTTAAGGACATTCATTCCAGTAGTGAAAGCTCTCTGGGGTAAACCGATAAAAAAAAATGGCTAGCTAGTTGTGGAATTTAAATATCTTAGCGACTAGAATGAATATAGACAAATGAAGTACTAGATAGATTCATAAAAGTATTATGTATAACCAGTGTCAATAACTTCAAATCACCAATATCAGAAGCACACTTCCTTTATATTTGCCTTTGCGTGTGTGTCCTCAAATATGAAGCTATGTCAATATCTTGGGCTCTAGTGGTCGTAAAAGTAAGAAATGCTCTTTTTTGGCAAACATGTTTTTCGCAAATACCTCTTTCACTAACGCATCGCACGACAAGACCACCGGTGCCTGACACCTGACCATTTATAATCGTGTTTGAAATAGGCATATAACAATAATAATAATAAGTGTAATGAAACCATCCACGTAGTGGCTCTTGCGGTCTCATTTTAAATACAAAACACATACAGTCACTTACTCATATGCTCATACGCTCACATACAATCGTCGCTCACCGCTCTTAGCCTCGCTCGGCAAGTTGGGACCGTTACTGGCTACTGAACACTATCTTGTCCGCAAAAAAAGCGACGACCACAATATTAGACATACCAGATCACGCGTTTTCTAGTTATCGCCTCGGTCATGTTTGCTAGTTCATCGTGCAGGTTATTATTTGTCCACCAATATAGTCGGAAATTTAGGACGGAATATAAAGTCATCATATGTTAGTGGAATCCGAATGAGCAACGCTACAAGATGGTACCGTTACATTTTTTATATATAAAATTCAAGTTTTATCACATTTTGTTATTAACTTCTTTTGTGATCCTTAGTGCCTCAATGTTATAATTTATGACTACTTAAGTTGAATAGGCGATTCACTATCGCTCAACTAAGAAAATATAATTTATGTTTTTGTTTTCTATAAATGCGATAAATATTGACACTTACTGTTAATTGTTTAGAAAAAATATGGTTTTCACCAACACATTTTGAACAAGTCGAGCTGGAATGGTATGGTAAATGACATTTTTCTGTTCTCGTCTGGACATGTTGAATTGCATGCAATATGACATCGTCTAGGGCCTACTGATTTTGTTCTTGACATGAGGTAAGTTTAAGTTCTTACAGCCGATAGCGTTGTGAATTTATGATAATAGGTACACTTTTTCAATGGAATGGAAATGTCTTAATCTTTAACAATATTCAAATTGATTTTGAATTTTGCGGAAATTCAAAATTTAGATTTGCTTTGCATTTTAAACTTATTTGGTAAGTTTTAAAACATCTACATTCTAACTTTTGACCAACAAAACGTATAAAGCGATTGCATATCGTTAATCAAAAGAAACAAAATCCATCTGGGTTGGAAAAAGTTTTATTTTAACATTTCAATAACATTTTAACAGCATATTTCATGGAGACTCTATCCTAAATTGACGTGTTGATCCTTGTATTTGTTTGTTTTGCATTTTTAACCTTATTTCGTAAGCTTAAAACATCTAAATTCTAGCTTTTGGCCATCAAAACGTATAAAGCGATTGCATATTGTTAATAGGAAAAAACAAAATCCATATGGGTTTTAAAAAAGGGTTATATTTTAACATTTAAATAACATTTTAGCAACACATTTCATAGGGTTTTATCCTGAATTGACGTGTTAATCCTTTTCGTTCTCATTTATAGGTACATACATTTGGGTGCCCAGTATGAAAGTCGTTTGATAGCTTGTTACATTCTGATGGTCAAAAATTATAATTATGATGCTCTAGGGATTACTAAAGAAATTACCAAATTGCAAAAAATTAAAATTTTGAATTTGCGTAAAATGCAAAATATAACAGTTTTTTATAGAGCAGCTCAATTAAATTCCACTTATATATAAAAAGTGCAAGTGGCGTCATCAATTTGTAACGAAAAGGGGTTTCAAAAATTAAAGTGAGCTCAGGACAAAGTTTAAAGACAAGATTTCCCAGAAAGACTTAATATTGCATATCATTCAACGTGCCACACCTTTGAAGTCAGATGTCTTTTACCATACCCGTCCATCCTGTTTTGTCCAGGAGGTTAGGTTAGGTGAATAAGTTGTTTTATATACATTAAATGACATTTGATGACATACATTTACGTATTTAGAGACAAAAACAGATTTTTTATTTCCTTTTTTCAATGTAATTAATTACTGATTGATGTAATTGATTGGCTATGAAATTGTGATGGTCAAAAGTTACAATTTTAAGGCAAAAAGGGTCACATAAAGAGTTTTACAATTTCCAAAGGTTACAGAATTTCAAAATTTTAAGAACTCTAAAAATTTACTAAGACTATCTAGGGGGTGAAAATAAAAGTAAACGCAATCCATACACACATAAAATACATGCATACACAGATACACCCGCAGTACACACTCATTCTTTTTGCTGGAGACAACTAAAAGATCGGACACTGTTCTCTTAAAAGCCCCAAGTTAAATCGTGAATCTCCAGCGGAAGGTCATTGTACGCTTTACCAGTGCAGTACGCTTGCCCGCATCGGTCCTCGCGCGAACGAGAGTCAGATCAGCTTCCTGCCGAATTGTGCGAGAGCGAAGAGCAGAGCTGACCTGAAGGTGAGAGGAAAGAGACACTGGCTCTCCGGTGCAGCGAATGTTGTGCAGACAATTCAATGAGTGAAGCTCGTACAACTGGCGCGAGGTTGGCCAGCCCAGTTCACCTCGCACGTCTGATATGTGGTCGAATTCCCGTCGGGCAGAGACAACGCGCAGCGCAAAATTGAGGATCTTTTAGAGGCGTTGTATGTTTTTCTCTGACCCGTTTCCAAAGACAATCAGACAGTATCGGACATGTGAGATCAACAGGGCATTGACCAGAGTGGGTAGTGGGTCAGGCGGGATCTGATGGCGCACGTGGGACAAGCCGATGAGGATACCGCAGCATTTTGTGACGAGAGCAGACACGTGAGGGTTCCAGGTGAGGTGCTTGTCAAACGCTACGCCAAGATTCCTCACCGTAGGGCACTCACGGTTCGTATCCTCGCGAAATGGAATGGAGATGAAAGCTAGACCTCGACTAGACCTCGACGGAAGCCGAATGCGATGAGTTCGGTTTTACTGGTGTTGACTTTCAAACCATGGAAGTGAAGCCAGGCATCCAAAGAGTCGAAAACCTGTTCCAAAGAAGCAATGAGCTGAAGGAGGGAGTCTTCGTTTACTGAGAGTAGAATTTGGGTATCGTCTGCGTTCTGAGCCACGTGCACTTCAGGGGCAAATAGGGGGAGGTCGTTGGTGAATATCAGGAAAAGGAGCGGCCAGTAAGGAACCTTGGGAAACACATATAGGATTGGGGAGAGGACTGGAAAGGAGTCGGTTTCCACAACCGGCAGATGCACAAACTGATTGAGTATGGCCATGGAGGTAAGAGGAAAACCAGGTCTGATCAATAGAACAGGCCTGAAGTTAGGAAAGAAGCTTTGAGTGGTCGATGACGTCAAAGCATATGGAAAGGTTGAGAAGGCACTGGCAGATAAGAGTGAGCTCCTGGCGGTCGGTAGCAGCAAGGGTGTGCTCGGATAAGGTGACAAGCGCGATTTCTGTGGATAGACTGGAGAGGAAACCGACCTGGGAAGAGGAGAAAAGATGATTATCAGATATGTAGGAGTACAGCTGCTGCCTAGCAACTTTTCCACAAGCTTGGCGAAGGCAGAGACAATGAAGATGGGACGATAGTTAGATGCTTAGGAAGGATTGCCATGGAGTTGTGGATTAGGTAAATGATAGAGTGCTTCCAGGAAGCAGGAAATTCACAACAGCCAGAGAATCCGGGTGCTGGCACCGTCAGAGCCAGTGGCAGAGGAGTTTTTCAGGGTTTGTTGTTTTCTTATCTTTCCTAATAAGCAAACAGTTCGTGAACAGTTCGTGAACATATGCGTTCATGAACTAATGACGTCATCAGCTGAAAATAAGCAAGCAATGAACAGTTCACGAACGTTGACGAGCTGCTCGTGAACAGCTGATATCAATATGGCATTGGATAATATAAATGTATTGTCTCCAATTTCGTGGCAAGTGAAGCTTATTTGAAAACTATACAGATATCTTTATTACGAAAGCACTCGCTCGTTCTTTCGTGGTATATGGCACGGTTCTTATAGATACGGTTGGGCAACGACCCACGTGACACATTACCCAACCCTAAGGACACCGATAGTGGGGATCTTAACAGAAGAAAATAAACAGAACAAGAAGAAAATAAATATCAAGTATTTATATGCATGC
>JARBER010151246.1:0-10805 GCA_030265075.1 Balanus glandula
AGTTTTTAGCACGCAGTTTATTGTCTGAAGCGCGTCATTTTGTGTGACATTTGTGAATTTCGTGTTTTAGAGGTGATTGCTTATTGACATCGAAACAAAACATTCGCAAAACATAATTTAAGTAAAAAACTCAAGTATATGAGCTTCAGACGTGAATTTTATCGTATCCAATAATTCAGGCAATAGCTTCTTCACGTAAGACAAATATATTTGACATTACAATGTCAGTAGACCCACTCCCTTTAACAATGAACATCCTCGAGAGCTCCCTTGTATTTTTGTTTGGGGGGGATGGGGGCATGGGAGGGCTTAATATAAGGGAATTTGCCTTTATTCACATCACTCATGTGAAGCTGTTGACACTAATCTATATAACATATTCTTCTAAATTTGAAATTTAGCCATTACTTCATTTCTCCAGATTCCTTCTAGTTGCTCAGACATTTCAATGCGCTTTACTACAGTATGGGGTCAAAATTATCGGTAGGCACCAGGGAGCATTCGCTATTAAAAGCACTGCTCTAGCGTTTAAATCGCTAGCATAAATCGTTAGCGCCAGCTAATAGAAAACCGCTCGTGCGCGCTGATAGCAGCTGCCGAACAGAGCTTCGGGGGTCGTTTTTTTTTCTCGAGAGTTGAACATTTTTCGTTTGTGTAGTTTATTGTCTTAAGTGCATCATTCTTCCCTACCCCGTTTATAGTTGTGATCGTTTATTAATATAGAAACAAACAATATGCAAAACAGAAGTCAAGTAGAAGTTAAACGAAAGAGTATCCAGACGTGAATTTGTTCGTAACCAATAATCAAACCAATAGCCTCTTACCGTAATACAAATATATTTAACATTTCAAGAGAGTAAGTAATTAATAAAGTCTTTAATAAAGTCCTTGGACATACGTGACTACGCGAGAGACCCCCTGGGTTTGCTGGGAAAATCCCAGTGTGTCTGAGGACTCTTTACACATGCGCCAAAGGGATTCCCCGCCTGATTTGAGGACCCCTCTGAGGATTTTCGAAAGCCATTTAGCTAATGGGCAATAGACATGCTCTTTGGACCAATTTCGTTAACTTCTTTTATATCTGGTGTACGTGTGTGTGTGTGTGTGTGGGGGGGGGGGGATTTTGTCCCCCTCCCCCTCCCCGGCTGCGTCCTTGGTGATGTACAGTGTTGCATTGCACTACGTGTATCTTCTTATCTCTGAGCATTTCACTTAAAGACTTTGTTTGAGCGCCACTATCTACATTACGTTGAGTGTCTGTTAAGTGGATTATCGTTACGTTGCGACTCTTCAACTGCCCACGCTGCATCACATAGTATTAATATTGAAAGTCGAACAAGCTTACGTCGTCTTTATCTCCAGCGAATAAACTGATCAACAGAGTTATATGCCGATACATTATAAAATTGAATCTATGCATCGCTGATTTGTGTCTTTTCTTAAGTGCGCCGATTTAGTGTGAAATGAAATGCTAAGTGGCGCGGCCTAACCCTCTTCCGGGTAGGGGATGCCACCTCTCAATTTTTACTAGAGAAGTTGCGTAGTTATCAACCGATGGCGATACATTTTCCAGTGTCCTACTTTTTTACAATAAGTCACGTACTCTGAAAATTTAGAAATTACACCACCCATGCACAACGATCTTTGAGTTTTGACTTGTTTCTCCAGGTCATGTTAGTCGCTACTCGCATCTGGCGTCGTCCCTTGAATCGATGCTTGTAACTTGTGTAGTTTCCTAGTTTTGTCGTTTAGTAGCATATGTACACGTACACACTTCAGGTGGCACAAGGTGACATTTATGGTTTCCACCGCAGTTGACCTCAGATGATCAAATATTACTTTTTTGGCTTCTGACAGTTCTCATGGCTCTTTGTGACGCTGCTCTCAAATTTAACATATATTTTGCGTTATACGTTCCATGGAGGGTTATGCAATATGCATGATCGTGGGGCCATCACAGGTCAACCGAGTTCACTGACATCAGATGACCTGACATGACCTTTTTGAAAGTTTTGAAGTTTCTAGGACAGCTTGTGACACTTATTTCAAATATTGCATTCGTTGACCATTTTAGTGTGTTTTTTTCACAATTTCAGCTTGATTAGTGCTTAAGTTTTCATACTTACGATTTTATGTCATTCGGGTCTTTTACATAACCTCAGAGGTCATCAAATAACTAAAGACCTTAAATGTGGGTATCAACAACATCGGGCTTCTTTTCTTCACAAGTAATTTGCTCGTTTTTTAGTTGAAGCTCTAGTTCAATTAAGGGCGAAATTCTTGAAAGGTATCCAGTACCCAATCTCGTTAGTTGTCACGCGGACTGGAGTGGGGTATGCCACTAACTCGCAATGTAGGGAGGGGGCACAAAAGTTTCACCCCCCCCCCCCTGATATCTCCGAAAGTATGAAAGCTAGAACGACGAAAGTTAAGCATGGATAGCTTTTGGGATGATCTACATTTGTCTAATTTTGGTGAACTTGGGTCAACATATTCAAGGTCAAACTAGGTCATGAAGGTCAAATATGGGCATTTTTTCATTTGACCTCAGATGTCACAGGTCACCAGAAAGGTGTTATGAGTTGTTAACGGTGATTATAATCAACGTTTGCTACATAATGGCGTTTGAATTATCAGTATCTGACTGTAGTTTCCGAAGATATTGATTTGCACACCTCGATTCTGGCCACCATCTTGGAATAAAATATGTTTGCTAAACAAATTACCGACCGATTTTTAATTTTTGGCGTCAAACGTCCACTGTTGAATTGGTAAAAATGTAGCATAAGCGCCATTGCCATGTGCCGCTTCCTTTTTGCGATGTTTTGGAAAAACATAGGGAGGGGCACAAAAGTGCCCTTCCCCTCAAGTGCGCGTGTTATTAGACTGAATGATGATATGCCCTACACGGTCGAGGGTTATTTTCGGAGCTTTGTAAATTGAGAAAATACGTGACTGTTGCTTTTCATGCAGTAAATACCGGGGAAACACCATGCTGCACGAATCGATGTGATTCTCATGTGCCAATAATGTGACCATTGTTTGCGAGAGTGATATTGAGACACACACACACATAGTGCCGGCATGAGCACACCTCTGCAGTGCACACTGCACAAAGAGCGTTGTCCAAACTCCAAGCGCGATACCTGATGTCATGTATCCGATCCATGGGATCTGCATGCGCTACAAAGCACGCACTGGGACCTCTTGCATATTTGTAGGGCCCCTAGGACTCGCACTGGGATCTCGTAGGTATTTTGTTTGTATCGGAAGACCCACAGGATCCAATATAGACATCCATATTCCATAACTTTTTAGCAAATATTGTTTCACTAAATATTGAGTTGGTGTTTGCCGGGGGAGCCACTGTGGAGGTGACGCCCCCCCCCCCCCCCTGGCAGACGCCGCCGGCCGCGACGGGGGGACGTCCGGTCCACGGCTCGGTTAGCTAAGCAATGACGACTCCCGGCCGGCAGACTCACAGACAAACCTCCGCATTGTTAGGCTAACATGTTTCGTTCGGCTCACTTATCAGCCAGTGGCGAAATATTTCCATTTATTTGCTTAGGTTATCGCCGGGAAGTTGCGGTGTTGTATTTTTCCTGACACCACCAAGGACTTGGATTACTTGAACTGCTAGTTAATATAATTGGTGTGGGCTGCTAGTGTTTAACTTTGTAATTTCTCTGTGTGTCGGCGTGCTTATCATGACATCAGGGCTGTGGCTACTGGGAATGAAAAAGTGGCATCTCTAGGCCGGCCCGGCCGCGCCGCCGCCGCTGCCTCCGTCGGCGGCCTTGTAGGCGAGCTGTCGCGCCAGACAGTTGCCATGCAACTGGGGTCGACGGCGACGCGACGGCGGGGGCGGCGGCGGTCCGGGTCGCCGGCGCAGCGCAGCTGTGGCGGGGGCGGCCGGGCTGCGTCGCCGCCGTCTGCTCTCACGCTGCCGGTGTCTGTCGCGGTCTGTATGTCTGTGTGTCTGTATGTCTGTCGGTCTGTCGGCTGGGACCGGCGGCGGGAACGGGGGTCCGCCACTGGCGCCCACATGGCCGCTGGTGACTCAGCGGGCCGGAATCCGCCGCGCCGTGGCGGAGGCAGGCCGGCGACAGGTCTGTCCCGACGGCCGGGGGTTGACCAGGACCAGTGCAGTGGCGGCGGCAGAGAACAGCCGGCACGCCGCACGCCCCCGTGTGGTCCGCCCCGCCCACGTGTGCCGTGCTCGGCTGATTGGCTTGTCGGCGCTGCGGGCCGCCACTGCGGCGGCGGCGGCGGCGGCGGCGGCGTGGCTGTAGGTCACCGGCACCGGCGCCGCTACCTGACGGCGGAGGAATGCCTTTGTCGGAGATCGCCGCTGCTCGTTCATTTATCACACAGCGCCGCCGCCTTGTCCGTCGACGAGCGGCGCCGCTCTGCTGCGTCTCGATCGCCGCCGCCGCTGCAGAACATCGCGCTGAGTTGGCCGCGCCGGGCTGCCGCCGCTGCGCCGCGCTCCGATCGGGCTCATCTGCGCTGTCCATCAAAGCGGCGGTGCCGCGTGTTGTATCGACATCTCTGTTGGCCTGCTGACCCGGGCCAGTGAAAGGGTTCCGGCGGCGCCTGCCTCACAGGCCGCTAATTGGCCGGAGAATGGCGCGGGCTGTTGGCGCGCACTTAAGCTATGGTTATCGATTCATCAGGCTGAGTAAGTGCTAAAATCTCAGTACATTCGGCGAGAGAGCACGCAGGCTGGCGGGATAATCCGAGGCTCACGCCGGAATGCGGATAGGCAGTAAACTATGTGTTCAGCCCCTTCAATGTCCCACACCAGCAATCAGCATGGGAATATACAATGTTTATTTAAAAACAATGGATCATTCTTGTAGGCTATAGACATTGCGTTTGCAAGTGATACTGACTCGGATGTTCACAGGTTTTCCACAGTAGTGACGCTCGAGGTAAAAACAGCCTCGTTGAGTATTTGTTTATAAAAAGTTGAAGTGTCATTTTCTGATGTTTCGCTGGTGGAACGTTTCCTCTGTGTGTGATCAGCTGCTGTGGCCCCATTGGCCGGGTCTGACGTCTGATGACCTGTGGTGACCGGGTCAGACTGGGTCAGCTCGCCAGCTGACTGTGGCCCCAGTTACCGGATCTGGCGTCTGATGACCTGTGGTGACCGGGTCAGACCGGGTCAGGTCTCCAGCTGACCGTGCCCCCAGTGACCGGATCTGGCGTCTGATGACCTGTGGTGACCGGATCAGACCGGGTCAGGTCTCCAGCTGACCGTGCCCCCAGTGACGGGATCCAGCGTGTGATGACCTGTGGTGACCGGGTCAGCCCGGTCGGCGGCCCGGCCTGCAGTCACGCCGGCTCTCCAGCTGACTGCGACCGCTCGCCGGGCCGGTGCAGTCTGGCATGACCCAGTACCGCATTCCGATCAGTTCATCTCGCCGGTGGGACGTGCCTGCCTGCCTGCTGGCCGCAGCGGCGCGCTGGGCCGGCGCGGGGCTGAGGCGGCGCTGGTATGTGAGCCGTCTTGGTGGTCTAGACGCTGCAGGTCGTTCACTGGCGGTGAACAGGGGTATCGAGCACAGCAAACTGGGCTGCCGCGGCTGTCAACGTGTCCCGCTGCCCTGACACCGTACTGACACTCTGACACACTGACACATCCGGCAGTCTGACGCACTGACGCATTGACACCTCGCTGACACCCCTGGGCTGACGCCTCTGACACCGGTGACGCCGCTGCTGACACCCCTGGCTCCGCCCGTTCCGACCCGGCCGCGGTACATTGCTGCTGGGTTGGAGCGGCTTTCGCTGCACGACTGTTGAATTCCCCGACGGCGGCGGCGGTGGCGGATGTTGCTCGGCGGTCAGCTGATTCCGTTTCCCGGTCAGCTGATTCCGTTTTCCGTCAGACTGGTCGCTCCGGGTCTCACTGTCACCATGTTGTTACGATGAAGTTCCTTTTCTTTTGATGCAGTTTCATTTTACCATTGCTTGACCTCAGCTAGATTAGATCGGAATTCCTTTGCGAGGAAAGCTGACAAGATGATGATGTGAAATCATGTTAGATTCTTCAGGAAGATGAATATTCAGATGCGCCCTAAGAAATTATCGGTTTGGCCCGGTCCGGGCTGCAGGGCTGGCGCCTCTGCGTGGAGAGCTCTAATGAAGACGAATCGTCAGCTGCGCCGCGCCGTTTGCAGCCGTGTTTGTCAGTGCAGACAGCGCAGGTGCGCAGACGTTAGACTGCTCCCGGTGCAGCGCCGGCCGTGGGCTGGACACCAGCGAGAATCAGCCCAGTGGTGTCCTGTGATGGCGCGGTTAGAAACGGAGACGTGAGTCAGGAGTCGCCGACCAACGTACTCCCGGCTGAAGTGAAGTAGTGTCTCTGAAGTAGTGTCCCAGAGCGTGTTCTACTCCACTGGCCGCGGTGCATGCTTGGCTAGACAGCCTCGGCTGATTGCTGGCAGGTGCCGCCTCGTCTCCCAGCGCGCGGCACCATTGACCAACAGATCTCCCAGCCACGGGGCGCAGATCAATCGGGCCCACCATCATTCAGTCACAGCCGAGTGGCCGCGGTCGCACGATCTCCGGCGATGATAATTATCATTGCACACTAAATTGTCGCTAACCAAATAACCCGGAGTGCTGTCGGCCTCCTGATGGGGCTCGTTATCGCCAGGGAGTGCAGAGCGCAGGTGGGCACGGCACGGTGCTGGTGACGGTATCGATCACACGGGACTGTCTGTCCGCGTGTCTGCCTGTCTGCCGGGTGTCTGGCAGGCTGTCGGACGCTGTCTGGACCGAGCGGGTATATGAAGTCGTCCCGGCAGCGGCCACAGACACCGGCGTAACCCAGAACTGTGGGAAGACAGCGCCAGACGGCCCGGCTCGGCGCCGCGCGACCGGCCGTCTGTTTTCTTAGGCGACTTTTTAGTGCGGGCGCCGGTAAAAAAATACTGGCAGGCCGGTGATCTGACGCGGCGCCGCCCCGAACGCCGGGGAACCCGCGCTGTGCGTGTGTGGGTGACTGCGGAACGCGTGGGAACTGTCACGAACGGACGCCGGAATTTGTAACGGCTTAATTTGTGAACAAAAATCAGCAAATAACATGATTCGATGTTTACGCGACCGACTTGGTTTCCTTCTAGATCGGTTTATGAATATGATTATGACAACGGATTACGAAGAGACATTGGTTCTTCACTTTTATCTGAGCGAAGCAGTGAGCGAGCGGTTCATTTGCTCTGATTGTTGTTCAATGGCAATGTGAAATGTCTATTGCTTATCCGTGATTATGTCTTCATCAACGTCCAGTGGCGCTGGGTTCCTTTTTGTCATCGACCACCGTGAGTGTGTAGCGAAAATAGATCGTGTTTTGATTGTTCGAAGGTCAAAGTTCAAATTGTCTAACTCGTCAGAGGTTTAATCGGTAAGTTAATCGGTCATTTCAGTTTGTGGAACTCGGATGGCGTTAATCTATCACAATCCTGACGCTGTCATCGTTCGTAATGTATATCACCGATCCTCAGTCGAGCGCCTGGTCATTGATTAGGCTTAGCACACCACATTCCGGATGCTTGGAACATTGTATTTCCACTGCGGTTAGGTACAAACGTGGTTATAAACCTAATCACGTTTATGGATCGTCCACAATTTTCTTATTCGTATGCTACATGGGGCCTTTTCTCGTCGCAGCTCCTACTAGATCCAACCGGCTCCAACTGCAACTGCTCTGTGTTAAAGAATATGAGCAGTTGTAGTTGGAGCAACTTTGAGGCGGTTGGAGGCGCGACGGGAACAAGCCCTATATGTAATGGAGTATGTGATATGCTTTGCTTTTTCACACAACATCCGGAAACATAGCGCCTGAGTGAATGAGCGTGATATTGCCTTTGTGTAGATGCAGACTGATTGCCATTTTACTGCTAAAAGTGAAAACCATGCTTCCTCCAGCGCACTGTCATTTATTCTGGTCGAACAATGGCTGGCGTATGTTGGGCCGGGTGGCGGCCTCTCAGCTGCAGTAACCGGCTGTGTCACCCGTCCTGGTCCCTCTCCTGCCCGCCGTCTGGTGAGGGGCGCCGCCTGATGAACCCGAAGGTCCTTGAACCGCCCTTTTTCCCGACCGGAGCGGACAAAGGCTGCGATCGGCGGCCGTGCGGTGGTCGTCTGGAGGTCCGAGCTTAGCCCCGGCCCTGGCCACGAATCGGGGGCCCGTGCTCCCCAATCTGTCTGCTAGCCGGCGGCCGTCTGACCGCACAGACTGACGTGCGCCGTGGCCGGACCGACCCCTGACCGGGTCAGAACATCTCACTTCAACCCCTTGATTCCACCGTCCCCGCTGTCTGCGGCTTATCGCCCCTATCGTTCCCGTTCCCCGGAAGCTGCCGTCCCCGGCCCGTCCCCTCCAGCGTCACGTGACCATCTGTGACGGGGGCACCCTGTGGCGGCGGGGACCACGTGTCCAGCGGCCGCTCCGACCGTGGCCGCCCGCCCGCCGCCCGCCGCCGCCCGCCCGGGCCGTGGGCTGGCGGCGGCAGTCGGCGGCAGCGGTCCGCGGCAGGCGGTATCGGCCGGTACAGCAGTGCCTCCCTCGGCAGTCG
Source organism: Balanus glandula (assembly GCA_030265075.1). Taxonomy (NCBI): domain Eukaryota; kingdom Metazoa; phylum Arthropoda; class Thecostraca; order Balanomorpha; family Balanidae; genus Balanus; species Balanus glandula. Next base: position 8,589 of record JARBER010151246.1, read on the forward strand.
CTCTGAGTCAGTGGTTCTGCTCGGTCTGCGCGGCTCTGTATCCCGTGGACGGCGCCTCATCTGACCAGCGCCGGTGGTGCCGTCGTTCGCAGGACTCGGGCGGCATGTGGTAGCGCCGGGCCCCGCCAGCACCCGCCATGGCCGGCCGAGAGCGGCCGCCGGCCGACCCCACAGCCGGCTTCGTCTCCCCCGGCACAGAGTTCCTGCGCCAGGCCACCAACTACGAGGAGATCGGGCTCATCGGAAATGGTGAGCGGGGGCGGGGAGGTAGGAAGGGGGAGGTATACCCTGGGGACGCACCCCACCTGGTCGCAGCGTCAGGTGGGGTGCGAAGGCGAGTTTGTCCGGCACGAAAGTGGATAGCCAAATTATACGCATTGTATGGGTGTTCCCTGTTAATTATCTCGCCGTTGCGTGTTAGAGCCTCCATCTGTTCCGGGCTAGTAGCGGTGCCCAGACGGCAGACGGCGGGCGTGTATTCATAATGTGCGGCCCTGTCCGCGTTCTCGGACCTTGTCCGTATCTTGTTACGTGTCCAGTTGACCGTTGAGTGAAGGCCAACGAGAAATGGAGAGTAGCTTGCATCTTGTGGGATTCATTGTGGGGTTTTCCTACGTGTTATGCATTGTGCCTTGCGTTCGTGACGCTTGTTGCTTTGCTCTGTGTTTCCCTGGTCAACCTAACTTTTCTCTGTTTCCCTCTTTATGTCTTTCCTCCCAATTCCTCCCTGTCCTTCCTTTCATTCCTCTCTGTCCTTCCTCTTCCGCTTTTTGATTTATCTCTCCTCGATCCTCCTCGTTGCCCGTGCTCTCTCCGTCACCTGGCTGTCCTACCGTCCTGTTTTCCCTTTTCCTCAACCTCTTGTCACTCCTCTGTCCTCTCTGTTTTGCTTCTGTTCTCTATGTCCTCTCGCCCTCTCCTCTTGTCTGTCCTCTCTGTCCTCCCTCTCTCTTCTCTCTGTCCTCTCTGTCCTCCCTCTCTCCTCTCTCTGTCCTCTGCCGTTCCGCCGCGCGGCTGACCCCAGTCGAAGCACCGTTGTGTGTCGGCGGCGGGCCCGTCCGACCCTCCCAAATACCGGAGATGGTCGTAATTACTATCTGCCCGGCGCGCTCCCGGACCCGGCCCCTGGCTCACCTGGCCACTACACGCGCTACACACGCAGTACGCACGCTGCGTAGTTCGTAGGACGCTGACACGGCGTGTGTACGGTGGAGCCGAGCCACTCCGCCGGGATGAATGCGGAGGACAATGACTGGGCACCGCGCGCGTTCTGTGGCGCTCTCACAGCGGGCGGCGGGGCTGAGCTGGCTCCGGTGGCTCCAGCAGGCTCCGACAGGCTCTAACAGGCTCCGACAGGCTCCAGCTCGCTTCCAAGAACCGTTGGGCTTGTCGCATGCTCCTTCCCCTGAACTGTCCCAGTTCCTGTGAATATGGTGTTTCCGTGTCTTGCGCCTTGTCCGCTTCGCCCCTACCCTGCTGAGCTGTATCCTGTGCTGTTCTGTGTCTTCTGATCCTTTCAACCGTTCCGGTTGACTCCTGTCTGATACTCTTCCCTCCGCTCTACTCATTACATGCTCCTAACCAGCCCCTAACATGCTTCTAATCTGCGGCGAACCTGCTCCTAACCTGCTGCTTACCTGCTCCTAACCTGCTCCTAACCTGCTCCTAACCTGCTCCTAACCTGCTCCCAACCTGCTCCCAACCTGCTCCCAACTTGCTCTTAACCTGTTCCTAACCTGAGCTGTCTCCACCTAACCTTGCGCGTCGGACCCCGTTTCAAGTGCCCGACTGTCACGAGGCGCTGCGTCCCGTGAGAACGTGCAACTGCAGTGTCTCCGCCTGCCTCCGCTGCCGGGTCGGCTGACTCGGCAGCTGCTGTGACTGTGCCGTCTGCATACCGCCGCCGCCGCCGCCGCCGCCGCCGCCGCCGCCGCTGGCTGTTGTCGTGCAATGAATGGCGACAATGACGTCGGTGCGACTGAGCGGCTGGCGGGGGCCGTCGCCGGACCAGCACACCGATGACCTCTGTCTGACCGGCGGGCGGCCGCCGGTCGCCGCGTGCCATGTGCAGGCCGATCGCTGCAACCGATCGGCCGCCGCCCCGAACCTTGTGCGGTGCCCGATACCGTCTGAGCTGGTCTGAACTGGTCTCACCCACTGGGCTGGTCTCTCCGCCGGGCTGGGCTGGTCTCTCCGCCGGGCTGGGCTGGTCTCTCC
>JARBER010151357.1:0-10805 GCA_030265075.1 Balanus glandula
TTTGAACACGATAGGGTAGGTAATTTTCGAGATACAAAAAGAGTGCGCATGTGCAGCGGTACACCACCACTGACTTTAAAGGGACATTGCCACCTTTTTGAATGTTGTCAAATATAAGTAAAATTATGCAAAAATATTACATGAATGCTACTGATCACGATTATCACATTTGTTTCCCTAAACAAATAACTGTTGGGGCCACAAATATTAGGAAGCCATAGGAAAAATACTGTGGGGGCCACGGTCATAGGACCACAGTCATGGTCCTATGACCCATGACCTCAATCTTATGACCCACGCCTCACTTACATTGCATTTACGAGTATTTGTACTTTTAAATACAAGTGTATTTACAAGTACAATGCAAGTGTATCGCTCTCTTGTACAATACAAGTGTATTATTATTTATACTGCAGGTAAAGTGAGTTTTCATCCGCTTTGTTTGGCCATTTTAACGTTTGGTTAGGACGTTTTTTACATGCGCCGTGAATATTGTAGATAAATAATAATAATAATAATAATAATAGGAAAAGCGCGTAAAATGAGTTGTCATAAAATACAGTGACATAAATACGGGGATTTTTTTAATTTTCAAGCTTCCCTAGTTTTAGCTCACCAATGCTGTGGCCCCCACCAAAACGGCCGGCTGGAACCGCTAGTGGAGTTAGGGATAGGGATAGTGGTATAATCGCCATTGCGTTTTCCTCGTCAAGGTGCTTTACAAATATTCATTTTGGCTTCGTCAGAACATCTTGAAAATTTGACCTCAGGTCAAGGTCAAGTAGTGACCCAAATAGGTCATGCTGCAAATTGGGAAACGCGTCTCGCCTAGACAAACACATTGCCGTCGATTTTACTTATTTTTCTTCATTATGTCGCGAGTCATTGCCAAACAAGTGATGGTGACCTTTTATGACTTCAAATGACCTCCATAGGGGTCACGGAACAACACTTACACTTTTATCATCAATAATATCCTATAATTACATGATCAATGAGTATCTGGACTAATATCATACATATCCTTGAAATGATAATCATTCAAATATTTTCCCATTGTCTTATACCTAACGGGAAGTCACGATAATGACCTGAACTTGGTCACCGATATTAAAATTCCGAGATAAGCGAATTGTAAGTATTCCACGACAGATTTACAAAAAAAAACGTTAATTAACACCAACCCCCTCAGATTTTGGTCCAAATCTGTTCATAGGCTTTTTCAACGCTCTGGATTCATCTTTGCTGGTCTCAGCTCACCCAGAGCAACGGCCACAGTGCTATAGCCTGCGGTGTTTTCAACAGGTCACGCGACGTGGGTATGTTTGGAGGCTTATATCTCATAGTTATGTTGTATAAAATGTACCAACTTGCATATTGCTGAGCTCATAATGATCAGAGGATTTGGTCAAATCAGATTTGAAATTTACTTGACCTTTGACCTGATGACCTCGTGATCTTAGGCCATGTTATTGAATTACAGCATGACGCCAGAAAAATGTTGCAATTTCTTTAGCTAAAATTTACTTTTGGCATTACCTTTGATACTCATAAAATTTTGGAGATAGATCTTTCGATAAATATAATTTTTTAAAGCATATCTTGTGCCTAATGAGGGGCTCTCATAGACCCCATGAGTTTGTTCTTCAATAACTTTATACAAATTCGGTGGGCTAGCCTTAAGTTTTCTGATGTAAAATTAGCAGCAAATAGACATATCCTGAATTTTTTTGTTAAAATTGGTCGGGTTTTTTGGAGGTAATTATGTTTTGGCGACGTCATGCCTGATCACTTTTGTTTTATTAAAAATAAATTAGTAAAAAATCATTTTTGAAAACAAATTTAAATTTAAGTACTCGAAAACATAACAAAACATGTTGACGACATAATCATTTCGAATTTGCAAAATTTTGAGCTTTTCATCTTGAAATACAAATTTTAAAAAAAATTAAAAAATGCTTTTTTACAGGATATTACAAATACCGGAAGCATGTGTGAGAATTATATATGGACAATAACTAAACCTAATTTCAATGTGATATCCTTATTTTTGACTGAGTTATATCACTGAATTATAGTTCTCAGTCACTTATTTTTGACTCGTGGTATAGCTCAGTCAAAAATAAAGATAGTGCTTTAAAACTTAGTTTTACAATTTTGTGTGGACAGTTTTTGCAAAATCATTCCGTTAATAATAGTACCTTGAAAAAACAAAGTTTTTTTTACTTTTTTGAAAAATATTTATTTTTCATTTTCAAGGGTAAAAATATAAAAAAATTGAAAACTTGACATTACCATGCTGTAGAAAATGCATTTTCTTTCTTTTGAAATCTTATATTTTTATTTTGTTTCAAAAAGCCATTTTCTACAATTTTTGTTCTTACAAAACAAAAATGGTGTGGCATGACGTCACTAAAGCAATATTTATTCCGAAACAACTTGACCAATTTACATGAAATTTTAGTAAACAGGCGTAATTGCTTCCAAATAATAGACTACAAGTTTAGGAAAGATATACTCAATTTGTATGATGTTATGAACAAACTCAGGTGGGTCTGTTAAGACCCCTCATTGGCGAGTGTTAAAAAGAAAAAGTGGTAATTATAGAAAAGTTATATCTCCAATTTTTTTTGGAGATCATTGCAACTACCCAGAGGTAAATTGTAGCAAAGAAAATTGCAATATTTTAACTGGCGTCGTATTGTAATTCAATGATATGGTCTAAGGTCACGAGGTCATCAGGTCAAAGGTAAAAAAATGTCAAGTCTAATTTGACCAAATTATTCCTCTGATCATCACGAGTTAAAAAATATGCGAGTTTACGCATATCACATATCTATGATATATAAGCCACCAAACATACATATCCCGCGGGACCTGTTGAAAACGCCGCAGGCTATAACTCAGCGGTCACTGCTCTCAGCGAGCTGAAACCGACCCAGATAAATCCAGAGCTCTCAATTCTCAAATTCCCTTATGAACATATTTTGACCAAAATCTAAGGGGTCGGTGTTACCTCTGAAAATCTGTCATGGAATGCACTATCTATGTTAAACTACATCACAAGTTTATTTCTTTGACTTTTGGCATTATTGCTTTTCCACTTTTGATTCAAATGTCACCTTCCACATTAGGCCAATTCAATATAAAAAAGAGAAAACATAATTGATGGAGCCAAAGGTATTGTATTTTGTATCTATTATTATCTATTATCTATTATTGTACTATCATAGTTTATAGTTATGCAGAAAATCCGCGAGTGAATGCCAATTCCACCCGCAACCACTCAACGAGTCATGGATTACATATACAATGCATTCCTTTTGCAGCAAAGTTGGTGACATTTTGGCGCAAATTTGTGTGTGCTAAAATTCAGAGCTGGTTTGTCGAGAAGTTCAGCATAACAATGACAAACTTGATTTTTTTTTTGCAGCCTGGTTTGGTTAAGTAATATATTTTTGGTTATGCATCCCTAGAAATACCATCAAATGGGGCGACTTAGTAAAACTTTGGATGCTTTCTTGTTTTTTAATTGTGGTTTTAAGGCGCAACAACTGCTTGGTTATTTTGCGCCTATACCGAAAATCTGGGGTGATATTTTTAACCCAATTGTGTTTTATCATACCAAATTGACAATCCCTACCCATTGATGTATAACATCTCTGTGAAATCACCTTAATATTTCATTTAGATTAGGAAATTATACTTTGCACCTGATCTCATAAGACTATGAAGACTCTGAAGATTATGAGTGACTATATGACTAAGACTATATTTTCACCTATCTTAGCTCCAGGAGGTTTCCATTTTTACAGATGGTACCGACCATGTCTCAAGACTCCTCCTCCATTGCAGTTGCATCTGATTCAGCTATGTTAAAAGAGGTTCTATTTATTTTTGCTTTCTTATCTTCTTTTTTCGTCTATGTTAGATGTTAAAGGTTTGGTGAGGTCCTGTGCCTAGTATAGCCACACTGACTATATTTTTGGACCAATTTTCTTTACCCATCAAGGTCACCTGAGGGATTATCATAGTCAGCCAGGAGATCTAAGTCATCTAGTTTTCTGGTAGTGGGTATTATTGCCAATGGGATATTTTACTTAGTCAATTGTATCATTAAAATACTCTGACGTTTTCATTTTGCTCTACAAAACTGTCTACAACAGAAAAGAAAGTGACCTAGTTTATCACAGGTACCAAATGTGCTTAAAAACACTCAATTTCCTTAAAACCAAGTTATCGAACAGGTGTGTCCTCTCCCCTCTTTTGACATATGGGGTGCACCAATATTGTATTCTGAAGATGATTTATTGTATATCTAAACTGACCCGTAATGGTGCTAACCCGTACCCGTACTGCTCCTATCCTGAACCTGTACTTCTCCTAGGGTTGATTATAATTGGTGCTCCAGGCTGCACCACATAAAATCCAGCCAGCTTACAAATAGCACCACATACAAAACTAGAAGATTTTTAAAATCTTGATAATTTATGGGATGAGAAATAGACTTCTTGCAATACAAAAATGCTGTTCAATATCTTGCATGAAAAGGCTGGGACATCCAGTTGGAAATGGTCATGAAATGAAAGAAATGAAAGCAATTTATGAAATGAAAACTGAAATTGCTTCCTGTTGCTTTTGTATTTTTTTTTGTTGTTATCTTGAAGAAAGACCTGTTAGTGTGTCTTGGTGGTATTTCATCTATTTCATAATTTACCACCAGATAAAAATGATTTTTTCTGCCCCAAATGGGGTAACTTGCTGGCCCATTTGGGCAGCATTTACGCTGCCACAAGGCTTCATTACAGGTGCTGGTATGCTTTGCAGACTGACATTATAAGTGTAACTTTAATGTATGTTGGGGTTTTCAGAATCAGAACTATGTATTCACCATCACGTCTTCACACACACAAAATATCAGCAGTCACCACTTGCCACTCATACACCTCACAGAGGCCCTCCACTCACACAACGCACAAGCGTCTCACCGCGGTGCATCGCTAACTGACCGCACGCACTACTTGCCGGCGGCTTCGTTGGCGGCCGGCGAACGAAGGGCGTTGGCTGCGATACCTCCCATTAGAGCCGCTTCCGTGAACCTACGCCAGCACCCACTTGCGCATCAAACGCTGCGATGCCAAACTGCGACTTTCGTTTTGTATTTATGCTAAACAGTATTGGAACAATGATGCGCCGCCTTAATAAGGTACCGCTGCTGCACCCGAAATTGCACTGTCTCATAGGCTATAGCTGGCGAGTGGCCAGCTAGTACATGGCTCTCCACCCCCTCCCCACCAAATTTACCAACTTTAGAGAGATTAATTTTTACCAAAAAAAATGGGATGGTTGCTCGAGAAAGGATGCGTTCATCTTGCTAGACGACTCCATACGACTTCAATTGACTGGAAATTTGGGAATTATTTGCTTTTTTTACATATTTATGTTTATTCTTACATTACCAGGGTTTAAAATAGACAGACAAATTGCATAAGTATCTGCACGATATTTGTTGTGGTTGTGTTATAGCCACTGGCGATAAAGTTTCATGAGCACTTCCAACCCACAGGACGTACTTAATTAACCCATAGACACCTGCTTCATTATATTTGTTTTATATCGGTAGCCTAAGGTACTGTCAGTTTTGAAACATTCCCATTATGCGGCGACGAGAAAATATACAACGTTCTGGATCATAGGATACGCGCTATCTATCAGAATAATTATGTAATGTTATACTATTGCGGTCAGTCTTAATGACACAATATACCTTAGTATAGCTCTATGATTTACAATATCGAGTGATGTCATTGGATCTACCCAGCACTTATTTGTCAATTACCTTTGATAGCATAATGTGAAGATTTGAGACCGAAATTACTGCGTATATGCTTCGTCGCGCGAGATAAGTCCGATATTGCGCAGCACAACATACGTAGTGCATTCAATAAGTAACTGTATTTGTTTTTTAAAACTCTTGGTATAGAACAGTGATCGACGTTTCTACTATTGTGGTGTAACCGCATACATTCCATATTTCTGGGGAAGAAAATAAGCTTCTAGCACATCTCAAAAGGAAATGACATCCATTTGCGAAAGAGGGCTTTTTGACACTGCCTGAAACGGAAAACGCAGTGATAGTTTTGTTTTCTTATTTGGAGCAGCGTACCTTAATCAAGCTAATGTTTGTACAAGTGAAGCTCCCAGTAGAGATTCACAAGAAACCTGTTGTAGTGTGTGGCAGCTCTGCGGTTGGTTACAGGCGAGCTCATCAGTGAGTGCAGGAGTTTAAGGAGAGAAGAGAAGACACCCAGGGCACAGTCTTGGATGGCCTTATCCGTTGTTCACGGCCAATAACATTGCCATGAAGGTATATTATATTATTATTGGCGACAGAAGACTCACTATCACCGAGAGTAATGTCCACTACAGCACCACTGACGAGCTGAGGAGGATAAAAGCCAACGCAAGGTGGGTGCCAAAGCAGCTGCTCCCAGCGCCCCAGCAGAAGCCTCCCAGGGTGCCCAACGGCAGCTTCCGCTGCATCAAGACAACACGCTGCCCCAAAAGGCACGGGTCGTCGCCGACATCGTGCTGACTGAGAGCATACAAACTATATCGCATCCTCCGCACTCACCAGATCCTGGCGCCATCGGACTTCTGGGTGTTCGAGAGAAACTGAAGGATAGCTTTCGGGGACAGCGTTGGAAGGCGTCAATTACCAGTGGGCTCAACACCCCCTCAAAGAAGAGTTCGCAGAGTGATACCAGAGTTGGTTGCGGAGATGGGAAAGGTGTGCTGAGGAGGACGAGGACTATGAGGAGAAGTGAGCAAAGTTTGATGGACCTGCATTTGCAAACACAAAGTTTAGAGCAAAAATACAGTTACTTTTTGAATGCACCTTGTACCTATCTGATTCACTGCCTGACCTAAATCATCTTGATTTAATGTGAACTATTATTGTATTGGTCACCTGGTCACCTGCTTACCTGGTCGGGCATTTTCGATGCAAAACCGGCGCATGGTAAAGGATAAAACATACCCAGCTCCAGTAGCGTATGTAGGGGAGGGTAATGGGGACCGGGGCCCTCCCCCTTGCTCTAAAGGCGCGCTTCAAAAGATTGTGAATCCATTCCGCACGAACACAGTTTGCTTGTAAATTTTAGAATCAGGATAACAATTTTTTACTGATGATCCAATAGGTTTTAAAGTATTATCTATATGGTTCTTGTACATAAAATGTATTGTCTACGCATAACCCTTTTTACAGAGCATGTGGCCCCTCCCTTGGCTTATTTCTAGATACGCCATTGCCAAGCGCGTAGTCTGGGGGCAATTTTATGTCTGGTAATGCAGTTGTTTCTTCAATTCTTTAAGATCGCAAAAAAGATTTGTGGCGTGCTTATCTGGGCTCGGGGCCCATTGCACATCCTGAAAATAATACTATCGCCGTAGCTGTAATTTAACTCTCTACTGTAAGACCGTATATAGACCGCATCCGCTGGTGAAGCTTATTTCTAGAGCAATTTCGCCGCAAGTGATCCAGAATATCGCGCATCTGTGAAAGGATTTACTCGCATAATTTGATCTCTACCACGCACGGCGATAATTTCAAAAGCGTTGAATCCCAGCTGCTGAAACGACGTCTTTAAACTAAATGTGAGTCTAGCGTCTGTTATAACTCCCACCGTCAGCAGCGTCGCAAAAGATGAGCCTATTTCCAGATCAAAGTGACATCTCTGTAAGCCTGCCACCATGTAATTCAAATGTAAGTAACAACTACAGTTACGTTCAGACGATTCAGGCAGTAAGAGACCATTACCATTTCGGAAATTATGAGCTAAAAGTCTGCTCAAGTGCAGTTGCGAACGTTTGCTTCGTGATGTAATAAATAGCTCATTTGTACGGAAATATTCGCATCTACCCCTTCTACGAAAAATTAATTAGTGATATTTGTATTCCACAATCAGCGCAGTTCGACGTTTTATGTAAGATCCTAGTTCATTAAAGCTCCTACCTAATTCTGCTAGCAATATTACGAATGAACTCAATTGAGATGTAATTGGATTGAACCATACATGCTTATTCACAACCCGCTAATGATAGTGCAAACAAAATCAGCGATATAATGTCAAAACCAACACACGTAGAGTATCTATAGGTATTCCACCAACTACCTAGGACTGTAAATATGCAAAACTACAATGCAACAGTCATCAACAGCAACAAAAAAAAAACATGTGAACTCACGTAGCAAGCTGGGCTTCTCCTCTGGAGTCGTCTCTGCAGCGGACACTCCAGGAGCAGCTCCAGGCGGCGCTCCAGCGGGCACTCCTGAGGGACTGTCCGGAAGCACTCCCGGAGGACCTCCGAGTGTCGGACCTCTGACATCCGGGCGCCGGCGGGAGAGGTCGGTGACCTCCAGTACGGCCAGGAAGCCGCTGTAGCTGAACGGAGTGGCCGACACGCCGGAGCTGCACAGACGAAGAGCAGACCGAATATCAGCGCGTGACGTCACTAAGAAAGATGGACACACATTATGCATACATTTTCCTCGGCACATTGGCGACGTTTGAACTTGAGGGTACCATTTTAGATCGTGGAACTTGCGTGTTAAGTTGATCATTGATTGATCATTGATTGATCATCATGCAATTTGTATTGTCAGGGAATATGTTCCTTGAGGGAATGATGTCATAAGAGATGATATCTGAGAGGAAGATGGCTCCCAGTGAATTAGAGCCCTTCATGGAATGGGAATTCCCATGGGAATTCCCATGGGATAGGAAATGGGATGGAAATGGGAGAAACTTTGGGGAATTCATGGAAATGGAATGGAATTAAATTGGAATAAGACTAACCATATCATTTTTTAGCATTACAAACCGTTAAATATGCTGAATTTTGTGAAAATGGGATGGAAATGGGAGTTCAATTACAAAAGGAAATGGAACGGAACGGATTTGGATCTGGCTGAATGGAATGGAATGGAATGGGAACTGAAAACATGTCCCATAAAGGGCTCTACAGTGCATGTAATCACCGGAAGCTGCCCAGTACGTGACTATATATCATAGACTTCTCCATAGATAAGTCTATGTATGTATGTATGTGTGTATGTATTCGATTGAATTCAACAGCAAATTAATGAGCGTTTTTAATCTTATTATTCAAATGATCAGAGGCGGATACATATCTTGTAGTCTGGTATTTGCTTTTGAAGAATGTTTCTAACGGATAGCATCAGGGTTCAAGGAACAAATGTAGCGCAAGCGATTTGTTTCAGGTACATTGTCAAGCATTGAACAATTTGAAATATCGGTGCCAGATATGGTGTGCTTCAAATAGTGAAAGGAATACAACGATCATGAGTTTCAAAAGACGTATATGCATTCTATGCATTTGTAAGACGTACAAAATAGACCAGAAAATAATGTAATTTCATGCTTAAATTCAACTAGCATAATTTTAACATCACACCAGTATAACTCTGAGCGAGTGAGCGAAATATATGATGAATTCAAACATGAGGGGTAGGAAATTTTCGAGATGCAAAAAGATGCACGTGCAGTGGCACACCACCGCTGACTATTAGAAAAGCGTCGGCTGAGTTGTCTCTAACCAAACACCAGCTTTGAACACAATCGGCTCAGCTGTTCCTGAGCTGTAAAGTAGGGGTGCGAACGTGCGCACGTGCCGAGGCACACCATCCCTGACTGCTCAAAAATCCTCGACTGAGAAGTATCTATTCACACACCAAATTTGAGCACAGTTAACTGAGCCATTCCTGAGATATAGAATAGGGGTGTGCACGTGCACTGATGCACCTCTCCGTCACTTTTGGAAAAAGCTCTAGCTGAGAGTTTCCTATCGAAATGTCATATTTGAACATAATCGGCTCAGTTGTTCCTGAGATAACCAATAGCGGTGTGCACTGTGCACGTGCCCACGCACATAAGTATCCCATCCGTGACTTTTGGAAAATCATTGGGTTGGAGGTCCCTATCCATTAGAGCCCTTCATGGAATGGAAATTCCATATGGATATGGAAATGGAATGGAAATGGATGGAAATGGGACAAATTTTTTGGAGAATTCATGGAATGGAATGGATTTGGATTGGAAAGAGACAGACCAAATCATTTTCAGCACTAAGAACAGGTAAATATGCTGCATTTGGTGGAAATGGATGGAAATGGGAGCCCAAATAAATATGTATATGGAATGGAATAGGTTTGGATCTGGCTGAATGCGATGGATTGGTATGGGGGCTGAAAATATGTCCCATGAAGGGCTCCACTATCTACACACCAACTCCCAATGCAATCGGCTCAGCCGCTTCCGATATATATAATAAGGGTGTGCACATGCGCACGTGCAGAGGAATCCCACTCCGACTTTTGGAAACGCATGGGCTGAAAGGTCCTTACCCACACACCAAATTATAATATAATCGGCACAGCCATTCCTGAGATATATTTCCTGAGGTGTGCACGTGATAACGTGCAAAGTCAACCCACCCCTGACTTGTAGAAAAGTCGCACACAATAAGTCCCTAACTACACAACAAATTTGAACACAATCGGCCCAGCCATTTTGGAGATTTAGCTAGAAACTACTAGTCAACACCCCTTACGCAGCACGCACCACGCCGAGTGGTAGTCCCCCGCCATGGGTCGTCACTGGTCTCAAACAGGGCGGGTTGGATGGGACCGCCCAGCAAAGAAGACCTCTTGTCAATCGGAAGTGATGTTGCAAAGATATTAGCTTTTCAAAGCCGCTGCCAAAGGCCGGGTTGGGTTGGGCCGG
>JARBER010151468.1:0-10802 GCA_030265075.1 Balanus glandula
TTCAAATAACATTGAGCTGAAATCTTTTACCACACCCCTGAGCTAGTGCTAAAGGGATATCTCGGCATATGGTAAAATCATAGTGTAAATACTAAAGAAAATACTAACAAAGTAAATCTGTAGTATTTACACCATGGTATATGTTTTTCCATACACCCAGCATTCCACGTCTAAATGGGGAAAGCCAGGCATTATAATAACACGTGTATTTTACCAAACTTTTGGAGTATGGGGAATAAATGTAGTGTTAAAAAACAAATCCAAAGGTGTGATATAATATGTTGTCCCGCCCATCGTTAGGTTATACCACCCGTCGTTAACGACTCGAGTCTCTATATCTATGACGGTATATATGACGCCATAAGATGACGTATAAGACGGGAAATACGGGAAATACGGGTGTACGGGAAATACCTTTATGCCCTTGGGCTGGCAGTTTAATGATCTCATCTCGTTATTTTTATCGAAAATACCTCGGACCTACAGATCCTCGGTATTTTCAATAAAAACAACTCGGTGAGATCATTGAATTGTCCCAGCCCCGGGCAGGAATATATTGTCCCGGCCTCTGCTAAATATATAACGGTATGCATCCCCCACATCCCACCAATGAACAGGACTAAAGTGGTTCAATCCGTTATACCACTGAACTGAAGCCCAAATCCTTCACTGATCTCACGATAAACTACCAGGCTTCGCTTGTATGCTTCACGTGTTTGAGTTCCCACCACTGCACCGCGCCAGTATTGACTGTTCACTGTCCAGAGTATAGGGTATGCCGGGTGGACTGCTGTCCCACCCACCGACGGTCAGGTCAGCAGACGGTCAGGTCTGCTGACCACTGCCAGGTCAGCTGACAGACACAGTCAGATTAGCAGACAGACACTGTCAGGTCAGCTGACAGCCACTGTCGGGTCAACCAACAGGCACTGTCAGGTCAGCAGACAGCTAAGGTTAGGTCAGCAAATAGACACTGTCAGGTCAGCAGACAGCCACTGTCAGCTCAGCAGACAACCACTGTCAGGTCAGCAGACATTTACTGTCAGTTCAGCAGACAGACACTGTCAGGTCAGCAGACAGACACTGTCAGGCAGGGGTGTATTCACCGTTATTTACATCGTATACAGAATTACCGTGCAGATACAAAGATTTTGTGCAGAATTTCCGTCAGCGTCCGTGCGTCCAGTGACGGCGCCCGTGCGCCAAGTGACGGTGTCCTGCGGCCAGTGACGGTGTCCTGCGGCCAGTGATGGTGTCATCGAGTCCGTGACGGTACCCCTGAGGTCAGTGGTGGTCCCCTCGAGTCAGTGACAGTGCCCCTGAGGCCAGTAATGGCGCCCTCGTGTCAGTAGCGGCGCGGAGTGTCATAATCCACGCGCCGCGGGGGTATATGTTACCCCTCCTGGATTTACTCAATAAGTTTAAACTGTGCATTTTATCGACGTAAAACTTGCAGTATCCTGTTCAGCACCAATTTTTCGTCTTTTGCAAAAATGTCAACAAAATGTATTAGGTGCTTTCTTAGTTAATGACGTTTTAGTGACGTCATGTCATGCCTTCTTGGTGGAAAATCGATGAATGTCTTACAAATCGTATACAATCAATTTTGAAGCAATCTTTAAATTAAAAATGTCAGCATGTAGGAAATACGTTATCCAGTAGTTTTTCCAGGATTTTTAAATGTTTGTTTTTTGACCCCTCAAATAAAAAAAAAAGTTTTAAAAAATCAAAAAATATGTATTTTTTTAAATATTAAAATATTAGAAAATGTGTGTAGGACAACTAAGTTTTTAATAATATCTAAACCAAATTTGAAAACAATATCTGTTTTTGACTGACTTATGGTTATAGTGAATAGGGCATTCGGCAATCATCATTCAGTACTCAGCGGTCTTCATAAGTAGCTGGCATATAAACAAAACAGGCTGGACTCCACTTTGGCCAATCTGTATTTCGTTTGGTCAGTGAGCGTAAATATTAATCACCAGCAAAGCACTTTGCCCAATCGTGGTAAAGTTGTCGTCATTCATGTCGTGTCAAAATACGCACAGGCCTTGTGCATGAACTATGACCATTTGTGCATAGCATTTGTCAATCCTCAAAACCAAATTTGAGTGCAGACATGGATGCTTTAAACCAATGACAGTTGAATAAATTTGAATGCTTGCTGAAATGTTAAAATGAAATTAAATTGAAATGCTTGCTCATTTCTTAGTTTTATTTTGCATTGTCACAAAGAACATGGTGTTCGCCGAGTCGCGCATTCCATTTCGGAGTGAATGAAAATCAGCTACATTTGCTACTTGTAATACACATTTTCTTAATCAAAATCGGCATCTGTTTAGCTCAAGTCGGTAGATCGCATTCATAGTGACAGCTAACGATAAATATTTGACATAGTGCTTCCAAATCACCGTAAGACATTGACGCGACAACGTTTTTTTTTTAGTCCGAAGGTGTTGAATGGACGGATTGACGAAGTCAGAGCCCACGTGAAGCAGAGCTTGTTTGCATTGGAAATTGACAAAGAGTACCGAATTAATAATGATCACCTGATTCTTTTATATGGACTTAAGGCAATGGTGCTGATAACGTTGATAAGATATAGCAAGTTGTTTTTACAGTTATATTAGACACCTGTAACATCAGTCCGATCAGATGCGATTATGATTTCATGCAATGTCGTTCATGTATGTCGAAGTGTTACAACAATTGTCTAAATTCGAGAGATATTAACGATATCAAATGTCCTATGACAAGTCCAGTTGAACAGATACCCGTTGTAATCTCTTCAACTGGTTCTGCAATCCGCCACGTTTAACAATATTCAAGTAACAAAGTCGTTATTTACACCGACTCAAGCTCCACTATATTCGCTTTCTTCTCTACACATAATTCATCTCATCCAACGACCAATCAAATACGCTCACTTCTAGAATCTCTTTCAAGTTAAATACAAATTAGGTTCCTTTGGATAACGGGTCACACTGGTCTTCCAGGTAATAAAAAAGCAGATAGCACCGCAAAGGCCAGTCACTAGGGTCCACCAAATAACAATGTATCATGTCCGGCATCTGATTTGCTTAATACCATTCGCTCACATTTCCACAAATCACTCCAATATGACTGGAACGGAATCTTACATTATCACCTCCATCCAATCAAACCAATTATCGGCCACTGGATATCTCATTAAATGGACAGAATGACGGAAGTAATGCTCACTCGGCTCATAATGGGCCACAGTAAAACTACGCGACTTTATTTTCCAGCACGAACCTGTGCCCTTTTCTCACAGATGTAATATCATTTATACCGTACAGTTATATCAGTACAATTCCGCATATGCTTCTTGAATGCCCACTTTATGAATCAGCTCGAACACCGCTTCCCCGTTACGCAGCCGCTAATCGGCTGCCTCTGACGCTTCCTGTTCTTCTCGGTGATTCGCATCTTGGTTTGATTGCCCTCCTCTTTGATTTCTTACCCAATACATGATTATAATAAGTTATATAATGTAAAATATGTTTTTTTCCTGCGCAATTTGGCAAAACGCGCAGGTTTTCCTTTGGCTAGGCGGTGTTTTTTCTTAGTTTCGGCTTTTTGCCGGCGGAATACATCACACATTAGGACACTTCACTGCAGTACATATGTTCTAGCCGACCCGGCGGGGTCAGTAGTTACTCCTTTTCGACAATGATGCCGGGTCAGCTCCTAGTGTTACCAGAGTGGCTGGCTCAGTGAGCCAAGATACCCTCCTTTTACAGCGATGGTCGCAATATGAAACTTTTGACACGTTTCATATTGCGACTTAGCCGGGGAGGGTGTCTGTCGCGGCTGGGATCTGGGTTTGCCACCCATTTTCCTGTAATCATCGTCAATTTAATCATGTTCATTGCATGTATGTTTGTGTGCTTGTATGTGCATGTGTCTATATCTCCCTCTTTTGGTCTCATTTGCAATTGCACCTGACCACAATGAGTAGGTTTAACGTAACTATTTGCTCTTGCCTTTTGCCTCTCGCTCTTTGACACCGGACAACATTAGCCGGCTTAACGTAAATATCTAACTTTGCTACTTTGACGCCGGACAATATTAGCCGGCTTCACATGACGTTAACATCAACATAAACTATCTTTTCCCCTCCTAGTTATACTCTAAACCGACGACTATGGAGGGGAAAAAAGCTGGACGGGGGAGGAGAGGGGAAGGGCTATATTCTGATCTCCTACTAAAACAAGGACAGGGAGTCTCAAATATATTCCGGAGTTTCCCTCGTACACTTCTGAAAACACTTGCTGTAACCTTGCTTTCATTCGTGTGAATCCGACTAAAGCCATATTAGGATTCAATACTGTCATGTAAACGGGGCTTAACCATGATGTAACAGTTGTTTCCCTGCACGTACAATGTACGTGCATACATTGTAAGCCCAGTACCCCATGTATTGAGCTGTGCTTCTGGCTTCCTCTCATCTCGACGGCTGCTAGGAATACAAGAACGACTGACGCTTGTCGGAATGGTCTGAAGGTGATACGATACATGTTCGAATCTTAACGGTGTAAGCCTTTTGAAGCATTGCATATGATGATCATGGGTGTAACTTCAACATAAATTTGGATTGTAGCTACCACCCACATAACTTGGGACTTTAACATTACACCTATGACGGGATGTGGTACAAATGGGGTCTTCACAATTAAGTACAACCACACTGAGTTTCACAAAGTTACACGTCTCATGATGATCAAATGAGTTTCATCACTGTTTTTGTACCCAAGCTCACTCATGTCATTCAGGTATTCTATGGAGCCTTAGAGATAACAAGCACGCACATAAGGTTCACCGTTATCATTCAATACGCATGACTCACATACTGATAGAGGGCTAACTGGCACACCTACCGACCACTCACTACAGCTCACACTATAGCACCGGAGACGCTCACTACAGCTCACTACAGCTCACTACAGCTCACTACAGCTCACACTATGGCGTCGAAGACGCTCGTCTACAGTCGACAAGAGACTAGTCAAGGCGAGTCAGGCGACTCGACAAGGCGAGTCAGGCGACTCGGCAAGGCGAGTCAGGCGACTCGACAAGGCGAGTCAGGCGACTCGGCAAGGCGAGTCAGGTGACTCGGCAAGGCGAGTCAGGCGACTCGGCAAGGCGAGTCAGGCGACTCGACAAGGCGAGTCAGACGAATCGACAAGGTGAGTCAGGCGACTCGACAAGGCGAGTCAGGCGACTCGACAAGGCGAGTCAGGCGACTCGACAAGGTGAGTCAGGCGACTCGACAAGGCGAGTCAGGCGACTCGACAAGGCGAGTCAGGCGACTCGACAAGGCCAGTCATGCGACTCGACAGGGCGAGTCAGACGACTCGACAAGGCGAGTCAGACGACTCGGCAAGACAAGTTCTGTCCAGGAGTTACCAGCAGCGTTTTATTCCCCATATTCCATAACATCGCAATTTCCAATATTACGCATTAGCACACATATTATCACACGATTCGAAAATCGGAACGCTTTAGGTATATTCTACGTCAGCGTATATCACTATATGCTTAGGAGCTTTGGCTATCTCACTGATATTACAAACAAGCTGTCCAGGAAGCAAATGATAACAGAGATCCTAGTTCAGTTCATTGACAGCCCTGCCCTAAAAGCGAGACGAGTAAATTAGCTGTCAACGCAGCATTAATACAAGTGGATGTACCCATTGCACCATGCATGCAAAATTTCCCAAGCATCATACATAGTGCGCATCGAAAGCACGCTAGACTGACTAGAATAGGCATGCCATAGGCACCAGATATGCATTATGCATTGCAACTAGATGGCCATAGCCCATAGAGTATGAGATCGGTGTGTCCATGCCGATGTCGCAGAGACAATTCACATCTCTGACGTCACAAGACCATACTAAACTCCCGGCTCTGTCGTCACTGGAGCATACTCAGGTTTTGCTTTTGACGTCACGGGAACATACTGAAGTCCTGCCTCTGACATCGCAGGAACACCCTCAACTCCCGCTTCTGCGTCAAAAGAATATTCTTAACTATCACTTATGTCATCACAGAAACATACTTGATTCCTGCATCTAACGTCACAGAGACATAACCATCTTCGGCTTGTGACATCACAAGAACATACCTAACGCTCGCTTCTGACGTCACAGAAACATACTCAACTCCCACTTCTGACATCACACGAACACACTCTGCTTCCGCCACTGACCTTAAACGAACATGCTTTTCTCCCGATTCTGACTTCAGAGAAGCCTCCTTCTTATTCCCGTTTCGGACGTCGGCGTTGGGCTAGCTTTCGTATCTCCCCATAGAAAGTAAGCCGAACGCGGAGGTCTACCGCCTCTAAAACCAAGGCAAAAGAAACGGAGCGCCTCTCGGCATCACTCAACAACGCTTCAGGTCGTTGCGCGACTTGCCACGAAACAGCTTATGTACAATACATGGCGCGGCTGACATACACATTTTGTAAAAAAAAACACACACACATTATTTGTTATACACTGTCGCAGCTCAGTCAACCACCAATCGACGAAGCTGGTCGGCATCTGAGTATGCGCAGGAAGGCGTTGCGGAAGGTCTTGTTGAAGAGCGTGTAGAAGATCGGGTTGACCAGACTGCTGATGTACCCGAGCCAGGTGACGAAGTTGATCACGTCCACCGTGATGAAGTGGCGACACGACACGCACAGCGGCAGCACCATGTTGATGATGAAGAACGGCGACCACAGCAGCACGAACGTGAAGAAGATGATGCCGAGCACCTTGGTGGCCTTCTGCTCGGCGCGGAGGTTGGGCCGGCTGCCGGCGCGGCCGGTGGCCCGGAGCGGTGCGGCGGCACGCTGCAGCAGCGTCCGGCTGCCCCGCATAGAGTGCAGCCGCACCAGCAGGCGACGCTCCTTGGGCGCCGAGGCGGAGCGTCGCAGCAGCGGCAGCGGCATCAGGTGGCCGTTCGACACGGACGTCACCGCGCCCCCGGCCGGCGTCAGCGACGTCACCAGCCCCGCCGCCGCCGCCGCCGGAGGAGTGACCGGGCTCTCCAGCGCCTCATAGTGCAGACTGAGCACCGAGTCCGCCGAGCCGGGCGAGCCGGCACTGCGAGCCCGCAGCAGATCCGAGTCACAGCGGGCCGCCGAGCCGAGCCGCTGCTCGGAGCGCGACAGACCGCGCCGCCGCGCCATCTCCATCGCCGCCGGAGGGCTCAGCTGGCCCACGCTGCCGCTGCGACCACGGCCTTCGTCCAGTGAGCTCCGCCGCCTGCCGGCGAACGTGCCGTAGCTCTCGGCGTCCCGCTGCACGGGACGCACCTGCAGCCGCGGACTGCTCGCCACGGACGTGTACGCCGAGTTCGTGGCACACACACTGAAGTCAGTGCACTCGATCTCCTCGATCGGACACTTGCGGTTCAGCCGATCGAGCAGCGCCGTCCACCAGAGCGCGCTGAGCGGCCCGAGCGTCGGTCGCGGGGCCGCCAGGGTGACTGTGGGCGGCGCCAGCCGCGGCGGCGAGCCCAGCTCCGCCTGCTTCCGCTGCAGCATGCGCACCGTCAGCGCGTACGTGACGAGCATCACCAGCAGCGGGATGTAGAAGCAGACGACGCTGCCGACCAGCTGGAAGAGCGGCTCGGGCACGGCGCACACGCCGTCTACCAGCACGGCCTGGTGGTCCCGCGCGTAAATCAGACACAGCGGCACGCTCTGGCTGACGGAGAGGAGCCACACGGGCACCAGCTTCAGCAGCACGCGTCGACGCGTCTTGTGCCGGCCGAACCGCATCGGGAAGCTGAGGCTGAGGTAGCGGTCGACGGAGAGCGTGCAGAGGTGCATGATGGAGGCGGTGCAGAAGAGCACGTCCAGCAGCGTCCACAGCATGCAGTAGATGGGCGGCAGCGGGAACCGACCTGCCACCGAGACGGACCAGTGTCAGACAGACAGACAGACAGACAGACAGACACACAGACAGACCGACAGACCGACAGACAGACAGACAGACAGACAGACAGACAGACAGACAGACCAGATCAGGCGAAGTTTAGGTCGAAATCAGGTAAAATTTGATCATATTTTGAAATCGACTAAATTTAATAGAAAGAGGATATTTCTGTACTGTTTTTGCGTCGAAATTACATTCCTGGCATTAATTTGTTCGTATCCTGTCATAAAAAAAAATATTTTCAAAAATGACGTCATCAAGTTCGTATATTCAAAGAACCATAATTCAGTAAAAAGCAGACATATTGATTGGAAATTTGGTTTCGATATTTATATACTTTGTGCTTTGTCATATATTCTTTTTTTAATACCTAAAAAATAAGAACTTGGTTAAACAATTGTTTAAAAAACTGTTTTTTAATGTTTTAGGCGACAAAAACTCGCAATTTTGAAAATATGAGATATCCATCTAGTAAAGAAAGCCTGTCCTCTGTTTTAAGATTTTCATTTGCAGAGTACTTCAAAACACGATTTTATACGATTTTGCAACCATTGATGGACTTTCCACCCAAAATGTGACGTCACTGAAACGGTATTAACTAAAAAAAATAAATACCACATAAACTTGATACAATTTTTACAAAAGACGTGAAACTGATGCTGGATAAAGTACCGTAAGTTTCATGTCGATACGTGCATAGTTTTTAACTTATTTGAGAAAGTACTGAGGGGTAACATATACCCCCCCCCCCCCCCCAGCGTAGCGGGCTTAGCATAATAGGTCGCTACACCATCCCATTTTCGAATACTCCATTCACGCCTCCCCTCTACCGGCGCGGGTGAGCCTAACATCCCAACATGGCGGCCGGCCGCAACCGCTTGACCCGGGCCGGATCACTGAACTAAAAATAACCGGGATATAGACGATACGAATACATATGCGCCCGCGGCCGTGGCGCAGTGACCGGTCCGGAAGTCTCTGTCACCGCCCCTTCCCGCCGCGTCAAATCACCTCCCACGGGCCCATGTCCTAACACAAGTGATAGCACTCGGCTCAACGGGCGGCTAAGCTCGACTGTGTTTGGTCGATCTAAACGGTGGTCCTCGATTGGCTCAGTGACTGAGTGGTACTAAAACTGGCTTCCAAATGTCCCTAGTATTATTGGTGCATAAACGCCAAGAATTCAAGTATTGGAATGCTATGTTTTGAGTCGCGTATGTAGTTGCGATTTGTTACGTTACCATTTGTGACTCACGTCACATCGCAAAATCGCAAGGTAATATTTTACCTCTGCTCAGCACTGAACAACATAAATGACTGCTCTTTTGTCCGCGACCAGAAGCTGAAATAGATATAGGACAGAACGGTCTGTACGCGGACCAGAAGTGTTTTCATGGCCAGAAACGTCAACGGGAAGTGCCTGCTGGTCCGTTTCAAATGGCCCAAGGATCCGTCGCCTGGCAATCAATGTATAGACATGACGGACAGAAATGCTGCTGGCCGGACGGACCTGTTCGACATGTAGGGCTATATGTTTTCAACAAGATTGTGTGTCTGTCATGATGTACTCCTGTGATGGAATTTCTCGCATTAAGTTCAGCTACAGGTTAATCTACCGCAGACGAAAGTTTGCGATGACGCAGCGTACAGCATGTTCTGTTCTATTAATACTTCAGATTCTGATCGCGGGCCTTCACTCAGGTTGTTCAGTGTGAGATACAGAGTAGTGGTGTCAGATTCGGAAATTTTCAAAATAATGTCCTATCCGAAGTCCACACTAATATGGCAATGCTGACCGAAAGTGTCTGATGAGTCCAGGATGCCCGAATATAGTCCGAGCTAAGCACTATGGGTCATTTTAAGTCATTTATGAAGATTAAAAGCTGAAAATTTGTAATCACAGAAAAAAAGTCAAGTGAAGTGTTCAAGCAGTCATGTAAAAGTTCGATGGGAAGGGGATTTTTTGCCAGTAGCCTATAAGGCGCAAAAACCAGTTGAAGTTGGGAAGTCCGTGGTTTGTGATCTATTCTTTGCCCGCAAAATGCTCAAACGAATTGAGGCTAATCCAACCAAAGTCCTTACTGCAGTTGGAGTATTTTCGGACCTCTAAATAATCGGACTCGGACTCACACCACTAATACTCAGCTCAGCTGGCTCAAGGTGATAGCGCAGGGTGGAACAGATTTTAGTAGGATTTTCTAAGTCTACGTGCCACATTGGCTGGTACAACTAGAGGGATTTTGTATCACAATTATTTGTTTTGTTCTGGCTTTAGCTAAAAATACAGTAGCTATATATATATGGATATATGTGGCGCTGCAAGCAGGGGTTGGCACGTCTCTAGAGCAAAGTTTGCGGGTCTGCTTGATGATGGAAAGAGCCGGAGAAAGAAATGTTGGGTAGGAATAATATGAATTGTGCTAACCCGTCTGCTCCGCTGAGCTATTACAGGTGAGGTCCAAAGGTGCACTACCGTGATCGCTCACCCGTCAAACGGTCTTCACCCTCACCAGTCAAACAATCGCCACCCGAATTCAAATTTGATTTCACCGGCAACAATACCATCGAATCTTTCGAAGCGGAGGTATACTTCACAGTCGCACGCGCAGTCGCCACGCTTTTGCTCAAATGACAGGCGTTCGCCGGGTTTTTCTCGGGTGCAGAGTGGACGACGGACGGGGAGAGATTCCTTAAAGGAAATAGACCACCTTCAACATTAGTTTTGAACTGAGATAGCAGTTTTGTAGCCCGTGACTAGAAACCTCTGAGTCTCAGAGCTTTCGGCTGAAAATACACTCTTCCCGAAGATATTTCAATTTTCGTGCAGGAATGCGAAAGGAATGC
>JARBER010151579.1:0-10800 GCA_030265075.1 Balanus glandula
GAATCCATTTACATTCGAGACCAAAAACCGACCCTCAACACGCAAACATTCTCATGGCCCCTGACTCCTCATACTGATTAGACTAATCAACGTGCGACTCTTTGTTAGTTCAGCATACCTTGTACATTCGCATGTTTTTTTTGCATAAGCATATGTTTATACATAGCAGCATATAATACATATCTTGTCTTGATATTTATGTATATTTTGCATATATTGACCTGTACATATGTTCAAATATATACACTCTGCATCTACCTCATACGATATTAATTAATATCAAATATATCTATAATGCATACTTTGGCATATATGTTACGTGTATAGATTACTTGTATATATTGTATATATTTTGTTTATTTTGCACATGATTAATATGTAAAAAGTATAAACATGTATTTAGTATGTCACGTGTATAAATAGCTTGTATATTTTGTATATTTCGTTTATTTTGCACATAATTACCCTGTTACCAGTATAAATATGTATATCCTGCATTTACCGTATACGATATTGAGAAATATCAACTATGTATACAATGTATATCTAGTCATACCTATATGTTATGTCTTTCGTGTATATATAACTTGTAAATAATATGTAGATAATCAATTTGTATCACAACAACCAGGTTAGAAAAACGTCAGTGGCCTTTCAAACATAGCATGTGTTTATGATTCTTGACTGTGTTTTGCGGATTTTTGTGTTTTGTGTTTAAAAAAAATGTTTATTGCTGAAGAAGCCGCAACGGCGAAATATTCAATATAATTGTATTCATGATATATCCTTTAATTAGTATGAGGTTACTGGTTATTTCATTCCATCTAATCATTATGATCAACCTCAATGCGAGTTTCAATCATCTCGTAAGCGGCTTTTAGCATAGAAGTAGAAGTAAACGCCTGGAGTTATACTGTACCGCATAGCTTGAGGCATATTCCTGTCCCTTGATCACTAGTAGTAAGTGCCTGAAGTTATGCTGTACCGCATCGCTTGAAACGTATTCTTGTCGCTAGGAGGCACTAGTAGTAAGAGCACCCTACCCCATAACTAGAATGCGATATTTATTCATTGAACAAAATAATTCATCATTAGCTGCCTCAACAACTTTCTCTCACGCATAAATTATTCAGCGTTATTGGGTAACGTTTCGAACTCATGCATATTCTCGAAATATTTCGCTTCAAGTGCGGAGCCGACGAACCATAGCGCCTACATCTCGGCTCCTCATTTGAAGCCCTTGATACCAACCACTGCACTGCACACAGGTGAAGTCAGCAGATGTAGGCGACAGCCGACACGATGAGTTCGAGCTCGTTGAACGGGGTGTTTTTGTAACCAAAGTACATGCTAAATTCCCGCGTTATAAGCGGGAGTTTCTGCCTAGACTTTCGTACGATTCATTTTGTACCGTGCCAATTAGGACGCTAAAAGCTGCTGGATACTTTAACCGTATACGCTATAAGCGCCGTTTTTAATAGGCGTAACTCGAATACAGCTCGTTGTCTCTCTTAGATGTTATGATTTGCAAAATTAGGGCGAAAAAATCGGTATATAAGGCCACTTGTAGCGTGATCCGTAGTGTCAAACATTTTTTGTTTGTTTTTGACATTGATACAGCTAAACAAATATTTGCCGTTTCTCTTGGATAATACAATTAAAAAAATCAGCGCATTAAGTTCTGCCGATCAAGTCATTTTCAGCGTGATATATCGAGTCAAAAAATTGAAATAGTGAAATTTGGATAACTCAAAAACCGTTTGTTGTCCCTTTTAGATATTATGATTTTTTAAATCAGCGCGTCGATATCTGCTAAATAACAAATTTTAATGTGATCTATTGCGACAACCAAAATTGTGTTTATTTGTGATAGGTATAACAAAAATGGTTCGTTGTTCCTCCTAGATCTCGACGCGCTGATTCTAAGAAATAATAATACTATGTGTGTGAACTTTTTTAAAGTGATCTATGCATGGGCGAAGGTAGGAATACTGTTTACCTTTACTTTTATACCTATATGAATACCTATGTTTTTGGGGTTGCAGTTGCAACTATAACCCTTCATGGAACACAAATCTCACAAGGATATGGAAATGGAATGGATATGGATAAAAATATGACACTCTTTTGGGAAATTCATGAAATGGAATGGATTTGATTTGGAATGAGACAAACCATTTCGTTGTTAGCACTACAAAAGTTAAATATGCTGAAATTAGTGGAAATGGGTGGAAATGGGAGCCCCATTAAGTATTAATATGGATTGGAATCTATTTGGATCGGGCTGACTGGGCTGGAATGGGGCTGAAAATATATCCCATGGACGAATCTAGCTACAACCCCAACTCCAGAATTTGCAACCGAAAAGCATCGTCTGATCTAAATTTGTACGAAGGCATAAGTGATTCCGTTCAGTTTAGTTTAGTTTATCGATATTGAGCTATTCCACGTCATGATTTAATGCCAGGTTCATGTGAAAACAGATGACAAAACTGCACGGAAACAAGACAGGCAAGTGCAAGACATATGCACTAAAAATACATACATATCCAGACAAGAGAGCAAAACAAACAATATCAATCATAAAAAAACAGCTCATCAACTGAGTGCAGACGTGAGATCAACGGCACAGCCTGCTTGGCAGCTCAGCACGAGCTCGGTATCCGGAGGTAGCCGACGACAGTCAGTTCCAGGAAGCGGCAGGGCGGTATGAAAACGTTCTGCGTGTCAGTGAGAGACGGAAAGAAGGCGGCGTCAGTGCACCAGCCGTTATAGCACGTGTGACACGGTGGGACACAGCAATACGGGAGATGATAGGGACCCAGTCGACGCCAGGGTCCGTGAATCGTTGGGGGCTCTGAAAACTGCCAGTCAACCACGGTAGGTGACGAGCTCGCCGATATTGTGCCAGCACAGAGCCCTCACAGCCGACGTAATGTGATCACGCTTACGAGCAACGGAGACGACTCTGGCTGCGAAGTTCACAACCCTTTGTATCAAGTTAAGATGGCACGCTGCTGCCTCATCCCGGGCAGACGGGGAGGCAGTAAAGAATACGAGGAAACAGATGCGCCTGGATGAGGAGTTTCCGCGCTTCAGGTGTAAGAGGTGCCTAAATTTGTAGACATAAAAGGACGGAGCTGGAGTTCTTGGTGACATTAGCTATTTGGTTTTCCCAAGTAAAGCTTCTGTCGATTGTGACGGGTGACCCCTTATATCTTCACAGACCGGGATGGAGTTTGAATATGGCCGGAAATGTTGAGATGAAAGGATAACATTTTTTCAAAGGTGCGGATAAGGGTCAAGGTAGCTTTAACAGTATCCATTTTAAAGCAATTGTCGGCGGAAAATATGACTGAGCAGCGTGCATAGTTCTTCCTTCCGGGACTTCAGGGACATTAGTTTGTCGGGATGGGTGGAGTCTATACCAACTGGGTATCATTGGTATATATGATATTAAGCGTCCGTGAGGCAAGTGAGATGGATTTCGTTAGCAAATATGCCGAAAAGAACGTCCAGCGATGTATCCTTGAGGGACACCGTGAGATGAAAGAAGCGATAGAGCGCCTCCTTTACTCCTCGAGGCCGGTCTGCAAGGTAGCTCTTAAGAACCATCTCGGATCAACGCCATACCACTGAAGTTTCGCGAGAATACTTCATGGCCGACACTATCGAATTCCTTTCTGAGATCAATAGAGATCACAGCCACAATGTGACCTGCATCGATTCTTCGCGAGGATAATTATACAGCGTCGATTAAGACGTCTTCCATCGAGTAGCATGGTCTGTACAGTGTACGTGCACTGTGATGCCGATAGGAGATCATGAGCTATCATATATGATATGATTCAATCGTAAAACTATTTTCTCGCACAAATTAGATAGCATAGATAAAATAGATATGGGCCTAACATTGCTTGCAGTATCTTTTGGGCTGACTTTGTAAAGATCAACTCCAGAAACAACCTTCAACGAGGAAAGGAAAACACACGCGACTATCGGGAAACATTTTTGAATCGCGTTTACAGGTGGCATCATTTCTCACTCGGCTTTCGAAGATGAAAGGTCGCGCCCAGCCAGGGGCGTAGCTTCTTCAGACAAGTTGGGGGGCTGAACAGGATACAAATTGCTTAAAGTACCGTCAAAGTCCACAACTACATATTTCCCTCCGGATTTGGCACCCCTTTCTCAGGAAAGTTGGAGGGGCTGAAGCCCCCTCAACCGAATACGAAACTACATCCCTGTACACAGCCCTTGACAGCTCGGATAGCGTCGCAGGGCGGAGTATGAAGCTCGCAGCAATCGCGCGCGGCCGGCGAGGCGGAGGGGTAGCCATGGGATTTAACTTTAAGTCTGTGGCGGTACGCGGGCCGACTGAAATGAAGTGAGATTAAACTCGTCAGACTGTTCAGTGTTTAGGGCTTAGCTGTTTAGGCACGTCTCGGCTGCCCTTTGCCGCGCGGAAACTGAGCTGCCGGATGCCCCGTCAGAAGCTGGTGTGATCAGAGAGCATATGCAAAAATACAAAACAAGTATTGACTAAGCAGATTGACTATTGACGTGGTTTCAAAGGCGAGGTAGCTTTTAATATTTTTCTGAATTCGGCTTCCTCTCCACAAACGATGCGCCGCGTCTCGTGTGACACAGTTCAAGGTTGTCCTTCAGCACCGCGCCCCCGCGACCGGCGGTGTGGCGTCAGGCATGGTGCTTTAGCTAGACGTCGCGGCTACCGGATATGGGGGAGGCCTCCGGTCATCGTGAGTCTCCATGGCAACCGGTAGGGAGCTGACGGTATTGACGCTTTGTTTGAAGAGGTGTCACTTTCCTCCGCGCTGCTTGAACGTTCATGCGCGTCGGCGACAAAATAGTGAACTAGATTGTTGCAATTTTCTGGAGGATAAAGGAAGCTATAGAGGTCTGCCAATGTCACTGTTGCACTTGTCTTTGTAAAACAGATTTTGCCGATGCCGACAAAAATAATCCTTCTGAAAAAAGTTCAATAGTGATTAGTGACCTTCATTCACGGTTTGAAGTCGAATCTCATCAAGATAACTTAAAAACAAATATCTGACTCGCAGTTTTACATCGCTACAGGAAGATGAACTAAATGTATGGAAACACTTTGATGACACGTTTCACCGTCACAGACACCTTATTCCACCAAAAAGGTGTATAACAATGCGGAACAGCCGGCGGTCGCCTGTGTAGCGCGCTACCACCGGCGTCATGTCACATTTCATGTTTTACATGAAGTGTAAAACATCCAGTGACATTGTACTATTTTAAAAATAAATGCATACATATAGGCATTACTAATCATTTTGCGAGATGTCATCATTGGGCATAGTCTGTCCAAAAATATATACAGAAAATAATTATGTATGTTCGAATTTCGAATCGAACTTTGGAGTACGTAGTTCGCACAAATTTGGACAATTGTTTTGATTGGCATCACTAGCTAACTTGTTATTCTTATTGTTAACTTGTTCCTATAGACACCACTAACTTAGTTACTATATACCTATTTACAATTCGTACCTCTTATATTGTAGGTATATCTAGGTATTTTGCATCGATTTTCTATCGGTTATTGTATATCATATGTTGTGGGGGAGGGGGCACGGAAACACGGTCAGGTTGACGTGCGTATGTGACGTCACCCGATATGTGGAGCCGACCAGTTCACAATGCCCGATATGAGGAGCCGACCAGTTCACAATGCCGCGAATGCGTACCGAGACTGGCAAAAGGCGTCTGTGTAGCAGAGGAGTTGCCACCCTGAACAAACTCAAGCTAGACCCAAACGCGCCGGCGTTTCGGTGCAAGTTAAAGCGTAAGATCCTGAACAGTGAACTGCCACCGAACCGCGACTGAAATCACACTCTGACTGATGCTTGCTGGAGCCATCGAACTGTGATGTATGTGCGTGTGTGAATCTATTTGTATGCCCATGTTTTTAGCAGAAATGACGTGCATCTTTTAAAAGCCATGTTATCGTGGATAAGTTGTGAATAAACCAATCAATCAATCAATCAATCAATATATGCTCCCTCCAGCAGGCTAACGTTAATCTGGCCGCCTGCAGGGAATAGGGTTAACCAGCACTGTGCCAAGGGAAGGGATTAAACACCCCTCAGGTATTTCGCAGACAGCAAGAAATAGCGGCACACTGCGCCGCCGTTTTATTTTTAGCTCAACTGTTTAGACATGAATTGTACACACTTAGAAAACCCTTCTGTCTCGGCCTCGGATCATCACAGGTCAAGTCACCAGCCCAGGTCCCATGACCCCAAACAATGTTTGCCTTTGTGCCAAAGTCAGAGTTTTCCCTCGATCCGTTTTAAACTCACAGGGCGTCACGAGGGCATCTTAACCGGCTCCATGGTGGGCCTCTGAAACAACTTCGCCATGGTGATGATGATGATGATTTGGGCTTTAGGGCGCCTCAACAATTGAGTTAAATGGCGCCCATACTTCGCCATGGTGGAGGGAGTCAAAATGCCCCCCCCCCCCCATAACTAGAGAACTAAATTTCAGCCACTTGAAGGTTCATTTAAGAAATTTGATGACTAGTGTGCAATTGCTGCTTACTGCTTAGTGACCTCTACGAGTCTACAAGGTAATGTGAGGCTGAGCTGTCATTGATGGGGGATGGAGGGGACGCATGCCCCCATGCTTCTGGAAACTGAAGGTTTTGAGAAAACTATGGGGACTTAACTATGAGGACTCGCCTATGGGGACTCAAGTATGGGGACTCAAGTGCATCTGCTCAACCAGATCCCAGGTATTTGAAAATCTTCAGTTTGCATATGCATGTGGACACGCATCCCCTCTGGGACTATACCAATGGCAGACCTGATATGAGGTCATCTGAAGTCACCATCACATTTCATTAAAACTACACTCAAATATTCCCATTCTCATTACCAATCTCAATGTAATCAACTCATCAGCCCTCAAGATAAATTGATACATTTCTACATAACCAATGATGGAAAATGTAAAAAGCCCAGCTCTTGTAATTAAAGTAGTTTAAACCATTATCTTTTGTATTTTTAGAACAAGACTAAGAGTTTGGGGTCAGCAAGTGTACCCTGTAACTTTCAGCTCATGCTTATGCCCCTGTAATATGTGAAATTGATATATGTGATAAATTAAATAAATTGAAAAATTGATAAATTTCAAGATGGAAGTTCTTCAGCAACAGAATGGTCAACCAGTGAACAGCTTATAGTGATGCTCCAGCTCCAATATGCATGATTTTTCAGGAAGTTCTGCATGGCCATTGCATGTTGTAGGGATGTGTGTTACTATTGTCTGGCTCTGAAGCCAGTTTTCCCCAGCTGAAATGTCAAGGAAACTGATTTTTGAACACTACAACATCTGAATCCTGCAACATACAGGAGCCACCCAAAGCTTACTGAAAAATCATGAATAGTGGAACAGTACTTTCACAGTGATGTTTATGTGTAGGATGTAGGATAGAGCTTTGAGTATAAAGGGACACCCTAAAATAAATAAAATTCCACTTTTTTTTATTTTAAGAAAAAAAATTATCCTTTCCACTTTTGAAATTATTTTTTGCTTCTTTATTTATATGTGAAAAAAGACAAGGATCAAGTTTTTGCTTGCTCACAGGAAATTCTTGAATAAGGCTCCTTTTGAGCTAAGTTTTTCCACTTTTTATGCTGTTTTCCAGCCTGAATTTTTCCACTTGGCACCCTGGCTCTATGTAATTATAGGACACTGGTGATGTTGCACATCTACACCATTTATATAGGAATCTGACTCTCATATACTCAATCTACACATCTATTTTCATTAAAAATGAATTTGTAACATTACAATTCCTACTGCCTATCTCCCAATTATAAATGTATCACTCTATTATCTTTTTGATACTGCCACAGCATGTCCCCATTTTGCAAGTCAAACATAAAGAATGTGCATGCCAGATACATATACATCAATGATCAGACACTTCCATGGGCTATTGTAGATGGTGGTACTTTTGATATTGCATTGGCTGGTTAATATGGGTTCTGATATGATGTCATAGGGTACTGTAAACTTAATTCCAACTGGTAGCCAAGCCAAACCAAATCAAACCCAACAATAACAAAACAAAACAAAACAAGCCAAACTTAAACCTAACCTCCAATGGACTTAAGACTTCACTGGAATTAACTCCACCTGACCAATGACAACATATCTGGAACCAAAACTTAGTAGTGGTGTTCAAGTGTGCTTCACAATATGCAAAGAAAGAATGTTGTGAATTATAGTAACTTATGGACTATGGTTGCTTATTAGTACTTATGTTTCAGTCAAGGTTTTATGGACTGATGTTAGACTATGTCTATTCAAGAGTCTATATCTTCAGTAAAAATCAATCTTGATAAGTTGTTGGCTTGAACCTTGTAGTATCTTGATGCAGTGTTAGCTGCTATTTTAAGTGATTCACATGTCACTGTAGTCACAGTCAACTTATTAGAATGCACGGTACAGCTGACTCAGGAATGGTGGCATGTGGTTGATGTGTGATGCTTACTTACTGAAGATGCTTACAGAAGAGATGGGATAAGGAGGCAAGGGAGTGGATGCTTATGAGGCTGCCTCCTCTCATGATATGTTTGACAATTGACATACATCAGTTACACCTCCTTTTTAATATGTTAATGTTGTCACGGTTGACTACAGACTCTGGCAGACTGCTCCATAGATGTAGACTGTTGACTGTTGTAAGGTCGTGGCCAGCTGATGCAATCTATTATTGTGAGGTGGGTTGAGGATTACACATGTTTTGAGTCTAATTATCATGAAATGAGACATGCAGACCAGTGTACACCGGAAACTGGATGAGTCCTGAATATATCAGCTCACTGCCTAAACCTCAACAATATAAATATTGCCAATGCATCTTCCCCACAAAAACACATACTGTTTACACCTAGGGGGTTGTGTTGGCAGAAGAGTGGCTCCGGTGGTGTTCACAAATTGTCTGTAGTTTAATTTATTATTTGAGGTAACCACTAAGCATTTGATGTTTGAGTGCAGTTCCAATCGACTGATATAATTTATATGATATAGTTTATTTTCCTACAAAGCTGTGTTATATTGCAACACCACCCAAAGCAGCACTCAATACACATTTCCCCATCCACTTCCCATTTCTGTTAAAGGTAGTTGGAGCTCAAACTTTTAGACACCACATGTAAAAATGATGAACAATCACTCACCACCCTCAACACCAACCACTACAGGAGACCAACAGTGAGCAACTGGATTACGATATCGGCGTTCCCGCTAAAGTTATTCACTACTCATTCGGCATGACTCACAACACACTGACACGACGGACAGCTCAGGTCACACGGCCACCAGTCAGAAAACCTTCAGCTTAATCTAGTGATTGACAGAAGCAGATACTTATTATCAAGGCCGCTTATTACCATCAGTCAGCGCATTCATGAAACTCATACATATCCACCTACTCTTACGTACCACGGTAATACTCAGAAGTTCTCTGTTTTCGCCAGTAGTCAATTCCGCGAATCTACACGAGTGCATCACTGATCCCAGGCTGGCTAAGAACGGCCCCTTCCGAAGTTAGTTGGTAGCGCTATCGCTCGACGGCGTGACTTTCCTACTAGACCAAAGGGTTCCAATACCTTTTTCGGGAATACCCTACTATACTTTTACCACTCCCTACTATCTGAGAAGTGTCCGGGTTTTGACACTAATTTTCCCACAATTTTCCAGCACGAAAATTCGGTTTGTACGCCTCGTAAATCACGTGTCTAATCTATATAATTACGTGCCTAAATAAGCTGGAGTCTTATCGGCCACGGCTGCGGAGTTTCTGCTGATTTCTGCGAATTCTGGGCGATAAAATTAATTCAGCGTCGGCGCGCCGAGGTCGGCAACTATAGGCGCGTGCTGAATGCGAGCTAAGTACCTCCGTTATGGAAAATTCGTGTCGGGTAATTAAAAAAATACAAATTTAATATCAAGGTCCGTTCCTACCGTGGCTTGGTAAGCAACAATAAAGCCCGATTTACACCAGACCAAGTTATGGAATTTTTGCTACAAAATTATCTCCCGATGCATTCTCATCCTGTCGAAATTCGACATTATATTCACTTTTCTATCGCACATCCTATTCCTTCCCAAGATTCCTTTCTTCTACTCAATTTATTATCAAGCAGTTAGCAAAGCAACAAACTTTTTTCCAGTCTCAAGAGATGGCGCCACTTACTCCCCGGCAGCAGCGCCATCTATATCCAGATATAGCTACCATATATTTGGTTTAAATTAGACAAATATTTAGTTTAAATTAGACAAATATTTAGCTGCCATATTTGGTTTAAAATCTAGTAGCTATACCCGACATTCCGGTAGGTTTAATGCTGATAACACACTGAGAAAAAATGGGGCTTCCGCCCCATAGAGATAATATTTATGTAGAGAGGACATGCACTTAAAACCGTGGCAATTCATTGGGTCTTTTTAAGCAAAAGATTTCCTGTTATGCTTCCCTGAAAATAATGTGCGCCCATGCCAATGTGAACTTCTTTTGCGAAGAAAATTATTATCAAAATATTCCGACAATAATTTTTGCTCTATAAAACTGTCCTCAACAGAGAAGACAGTAACTTAGTTTTGCACGGTCGCCGAAAAAGTGCTTAAAGAGACCCACTGAAATGCCACGAAACCAAGTGATTTAAAGGGACATTGCCACCTTAACATTAGGTTTGAGTTGAGATAGCCATTTTACGTGCTGGGCTCTAAAAATAAGTT
>JARBER010151690.1:0-10800 GCA_030265075.1 Balanus glandula
CGAAGGCGCTGCGTCGCTGCAGGACTTTTCAGCAACGGACAGGAGTACACACACTCAGAGCTTAACAGTCTCACTGAAACAGCTGCTCAAATTCAAAAGTATTTATTGATACTGGGTTAGGTCAGGACTGTGACTTTATATTCATGGTCGAGTCCAATGATTAACGTTGGTCATGGACGAGACGCGTAGCGTCGAGTCTATGACAAACGTTTATGAGTGGAAGAGCCCATGAATTTATGTATCGTGCAACTCAACAATGAACTTCATTTTTGCCATAGATTCAACGGAAAATAATTGAAAGGCTTACAAAATACTTTGAGGTTATTGACCTGACCATGGTCACTTTAAGAGACCATGACGAGATTTGATCATATAGTCAGGTACAGATGAACACGTGTCGCTATGGAACATAGTCTTTCAGTTGCATGATAATAGTACTACGCCGGACACTTTTCTGGATAAACCAACAAACGGCCACAGGCAGCATCGCCAGAAAAAAGCATCCGGTCAACCAAAGCTAGAGGTTACAGGGTGAATCAAAGCGACTATTCCGCATTAAGGTGATGGGTGTGGGGTAGGTACTCCTGTAGTTCGTACAGTGGCGGATCAAGACGGGGGCCACGAGAACATGCCCCCCCCTTGGGCCCCGAAGGGCCCACGTTTGGGGGCCTATAACTTACCAACTGTGTTTGCCGGGCTGCTCGTCTATGAGGCCTCTGCCGGTCTGAAGGGAATCCCTGCCAGCCTGTAAAGACCCCTCCCAACCTATAGGTGCCCCTGCCAGCATGTAGGGACTCTCTGTCAGTCAGAAGTGGCCCCCTGTCAGCCTGTAGGGGTCCCTGCTAGGCTGGTACCGCAAAGTGTCACCTGCTGCCGATTTCAACATATCGTTTTTTCGTTTTTTTGTGAGGGTGGCACACGGCGGAAAAGGGCCCACTGTCCTGGGGGAAGGGGGCATACAATTTGTTGCGCCCCCTTGACCAAATCCTAAATCCGCCCCCGAGTTCGTACGTCGCTCCACAAAGCAATACCAACATATTGCTTTATAGGTTACTTTCTTCGTTGATATCTTCATCTTTAATTAAAATACATGCACGCTAGATAGTATCGGAACACCCATCCCCAGCTTACCGGCGTTCCTGTCTATGCGCTGCCCTTGTCACGAGCTCGTGACGGACTGATCAAGGACGATTGCCAGCCCAACAAGACAATGCAGGAGCAAATGAGAGACAGGTGTGGGGCTGGGGTCATGGGAAAAAGGCAGTTCACTGGAAAGAGTGTTGGATTTTCCACACCACCACCACTACTGTGGTGGCCACTTTGTTAGTCCGCGCTGTTAGTCGACCTTCGATATTCAGACAAAAAAGGCGACAAGGGGGAAAGGAATGAACAGTTTAGACGAGTCAACGTGATCGTAAGTCGTCTAGCGGTAAAAGTGGCGGTAACACCGGATATATTGCGAGTAAGTCCACCGTCCACCATGGGGAAAGACCGTCGAGCCGCGCACCGCAGACTGACCGACATCAGAGTGATTGTTCTGCAACAAGACTGGGCTGCTGCCACCCTCTTCGAAGGGTCCTTGGGAGTTTTATCATAATTGAAAACACACATTGAATAGGTTAGTCTGGTAAAGTACATTCTGGGTGACAATTCAAATTGTCAGGACGTCTATACCACATTGTTTAGAGACTTGTCTGTGGAGGGTGGGCGTGTGTAGTCAGTATACAAATACTATGGCTCTGGGCTACCCACGGTAAAGGCGAAACGATAGTTGGCTGTATCTCGCACCGAGGAGAGGTCGGGCTGGTTTGACAGGTGCTCCGCTGCCGGCCGATACTTGGCGGAATCTGCACCGCTTCGTACCGGCCGAACCCACAAAGGCCGAGCGGGTAATAACTATGCGGCGCAAGCCTGTGGCGAGACTACGTGGCGAATGCCGGTTGGAAACATATACAGACCTAAAATGCTATTGTTAGCGACGATGTCCAAGATTAGCAATTTTAAGAAAATAATATACATGAAGTAAGCATAGCTAACGTGTGGTCACTATGTTTTTGGACATATTTTGAGATGTTATATTGCGCTAATGTCTGACTATTCTTCGGCAAAATTTTGTACGTTGAAAGAACAGATCATTGTGTACACATGGTGCAACAAATAATGTATGTATCCTTATT
The DNA here is from genome assembly GCA_030265075.1 of Balanus glandula. Taxonomy (NCBI): domain Eukaryota; kingdom Metazoa; phylum Arthropoda; class Thecostraca; order Balanomorpha; family Balanidae; genus Balanus; species Balanus glandula. The sequence goes on from JARBER010151690.1 coordinate 2,178, forward strand.
CTGCAGTGGGTATTATGGCCTCCGTGCAGCATGCTCGAGATTTGGAGACCAAATTCGTCAATATTTCTCCATATTAGAGCAAAATGGACCTAGCATCGTATTTGGCTCTATTTAGTTGTTTATCTCGACTGGACGGCAGGTATATGGTTCAAAGCGCCTTGGCAAACACAATGGTGTCCAACAACTGCCATATCATTTTTAGTTGAACAGTTATTTACATGGAACTGTTGTACATACATGTTTGTGAGAAAAAAAGTGCTGGAATTAAAAAACAATATTTTTAAGCAGCAATAGTGAATCTGTTAAATATTTATTTCATTTCAGTTACAGGCATGACACATTCATAGGTGTCTTCCGTTCCTTGATGTCTTCTTCTTTTGCCTATATCCCTATTTGTGTTGCTCATCCTGATAACGTGGTTCGTTGCCCAACTGTATCTGTCAGAACCGTGATCGGGGTGGACTGGCTGACCCACCCGGGACACCAGGCATCGCCTCTTCAGTGCTGTGGCGTCTAGGGCAAGCGGAGGGAGTTCTGCCGTGTCTGCCCGGTCGCTAACGGCGGGGCTCACCCGTCCCCCACCGCCTGCCATGGAGGAGACCCCGCCGGGTCCCGGGTCCCGCCCAAGGGGCCACGACCCACCCCTCCGCCAGGGATCCCGGCTCCGACCCGACCACACCCCTCCCTCCCGACCTGCATTTATCACGGAAGATGGCATGTCCAAGAGCGTTTTCAACCCGTGCGTGATCGGCAGGTGGATCGGGGAGGCGTGGGGGAAGTTGTGAGTGCCAAGGTAAGTCCAGTAGCCACTGCGGGTGACGGTGGGGTCCCGGGACCCGGTCGGTCTCCTCCACGGCAGGCGGTGGGGGACGGGTAAGTCCCGTCGTCAGTGACCGGGGAGAGTCAGCAGAACTCCCGCTAGCAATAGACTCCACCCCGCTGTAGAGGTGACGCCTGGTGCCCCCGGCTGGGTCAGCCAGCACGTCATGACTGCAGTTATAATATATACGGTTGGGCAGCGAACCACGTGACGTGGATGAGCAAGATGCTCCGGCCCTGGGGAAGTCTGTTCCCTGAAGGGGTGGCCACACCTGAAAGGGAGACTCTAGCCTATCAGGCGCAAAACGAAGTGAAACGAGATTACAAGTTTAGCCATGTCAACTTGATAATTTGACCTCAGGTCATGATCTATTTTGGTGACCCCAGACCCAAGTAACTACGTCATGCTGCGTATTTGGAAGTGTGTCTCAAAGAGACAAACACGTTGGTGACTAATGTTTATTCCACGCCCCCTCGGGAGCTAGTTGGTAGCACTACCGCTTAACGCGTGACTTTCCTGCTAGACCATATATTTTCTATATCAAAATGTCCTTTTTTCGGGGAGCAATATCTCAAACGCGATTAGGTCAATTTGCACACAATTACTCTCAAAAGAAAGATCAATACGTTTCAACGAAGCAGTAGGGTCGATTTCTCAGCATTGCCGCCAACATTCGTAAGGCCTATTCTTCAGCACTGTCGCCGAGTCAAAGATTTGTTTCTGTAATATCTTTGAGATATCGATGACATGAGTTTTGGTTATTGTAAACAATAATAAGAACTTATGACATATAATGAAGTTCAACCGTAAAATAGAACACTTGACTGACAACTAACCAGATGTCAAACTGCCTCCTTTTGGTCCTGTGTTGAAGCGCCGTTTCCGCTTTACCTAACATTATATGACCGTGACCTGACCTGCAATGAACCAAGTTTAAAAATAGTAGATGTTGTCAGTCATTGATGCCCGAACACTTGTAACAAAAACGGTGGCACTACCCTTCGCCGTTTTCCCGATAGCTACGAAAAAAAACCTTAGGAGTGCCCGACCCCCTTGAAAGCTCACGGTCGATAATTGATATGTTTTTATGCACGAGTGACATTAACGATTCTGTTTATGAGCGAGCCGAAGTCTAGCTCATAAACTGAGTATTTCAAGTCACGAGTGCATAAAGCCACTACACCTCACACCACATAAGTGCATTACCGGAGACTGGCTATTTAGAAAACAAGTACATGTTTTTCGAAAGCTCAATGCAGGATGATTGCTCTGGGGCACAGCTGTACATTATCACTGCCGGGTGTCCGTTAACACTTTTGTTAATGTGCGGCTCAAGTTAAGCATGTTACCAATGGTAAAACAGTCTTTGGCCGTCCGCTAACATGATTTATCCCACACCGATAACTGTCTTTGCCATTGATTAATCGACCGTCGGTTTACACGGAAGCTAATCAGCAGATGGTGATTATTAATCTGATCATTTACGCCTGTGACATTTTTGGATGAGGGCATTACCAAGTCAGTGGAAACATGCATGTCAAAGCTCGATTTGTTTAGCTTAGCGGCGCGGGATAAAATTATTACACCACTCGCGAGCATAAATATTCGTTAATCAACTCGGCTTCGCTTCGTCAATTAACTGCATATTTATACTCGCTCGTGGTGTAATACATAACAACGCCTAAACGCGTTAAGCGTTTGTAGCTCGAGTAAGAACGGCTAGCATACCTGGACACTCCTAACGAGTGATAACTTGACTGCATAGTGCATAGTCATGTGAGTCATGCGGCACAGACAGCTCCAGCCGGGGCTGAATGAGCATGGTGCTGAGCCAAAAAAGGCACGTGATCGCTGACTCATCGGCTCAATCGGCTTTGATATGTGGACCTTTTTCATTCATATTTATTTTTTGACAAGTAAGAAGCAATGTACGCGATGTGAAGTAATGTACACAATGTTCACGACAATGTCACCTTGCTACATTGTCGTCAGCATCGCAGTCCATTTCGGCGTTATTTTGCTGACTAACCTGTTGTTCGCTTATCATGAAAACCGACGCCAGAATTCGTGCGATCTTTTATGCATGAGACATTGTTGACGCCATTTCATCGTTAGCACGAAGAGTTTGTGGTATGCATGGTGCATTGTGTATTTAATTGTTTGTTAGTTTGATAACATATTTGTCTACAGAATACCGATATATTTCCCCGAACCAGCCAAAATCTGAATATGCCTGTGATGACAGCTGACATGGTGGTAATTTGTTTGTCCTAGCTTTGTGTTATGATGACTGTTTCGTGTGATAATGCGCGATTAATACAATCTGATCATTCACCAGTCCTCAAGCATGTATTACAATCTTTTGACTACTAATGTTGCCATCTAAAACTTTTGACGTTACTGAAAATTGTTGTTTGTATCTTGCATGATATGACTAAGTTTCTAGCTAAGATATGTATCTGTAAGAATGCAGCAAGGTGTGTCCCCTCACTGTTTTCCCAGGCCAGAGCAGCATAACAAGTGGTATACCACTGAGTTGTCTTTTTTGCTATGGTAATTGATGATAAGTCTGTATACAGTCTTCTTTTTTGTGGAAGGCAGGCGGGCAGTGGTATATATCGTTCTGAGGTTGGTGGTTTTGACGACAAAAAATAATTATCGTTGGTAGCATGTATGTTTTCATTTTCGGTACCTCACAACATTCCATATCGAGGAAGGGAGCGCCCACTTTTTTATTGTGATGCCTTATTTGGAATAATAAAATGCGAATGACTACCAAAAATTGTCAACGCTCATGCCACCGTTTAAGTTAACGTCCAGCTCAAGTGAAAATCCATCATGTAATAAACGCATGTCAGTGGCAAAAGACATTCCATGCATCACTGTTACACACGTGCTCGTCATAAATTAATATTATATCACGCTTGTCCTGCCGGAATGGTCATTGCGTGTGCCATTGTCACCAAATTGGCGTTGGTCGCCCTGTTCGGATTAGCCACCGATTGCAGCTAGTCTAGTCCTCACAGGTGTCGGTCACAGCAAGCGGACTGTTTCGCCCAGTTTCCCATCTCGAATATCTCTTCTCTTTCTTCCATTAGCCAACGAATGCACGTCGAACATGCTTGTCTAACGATCGGCGAAATTCGCCCCCCCCCCCCTCCTCCGCTGCTTGGGAGCATCGTTGTTGAAACTCAAGTATCATCACCAAAAATCGTCGGTTCAGTGTGGGTGTTTCTTTTACACAATCAATGCATTTGTGCATAAAAATCCGCATAAAAATCCATTGTTAGGGTGACTGATTCCCTGTTACCTATACTAAGCCCTTGCACCTATATGTTGTCTGTTATTTACTCATATGACAAGGATGTCTCTACGTGTACATGTATTAAAAAGGTTAAGGGACATGTAAATGCAAAGGAAAACAACAGAGTATGTATGCATATCATTATATGTAAGGATTTGCTGAGAAACGGGTTCGTAGTAGTTTTTAGATGTAAGTAATATATGTTGGAAATCAAGTATTTCTGCCATATTTATCTTGTTTTCATGGATATTAAAGGAAAATGACGTTTTCCTACCAATGCATGTTCTTTACAGATAACGGCGATGTGCCGTTAGGACAGCCATTCGAAATACACACGGGCAGCTCTAAGCATAGTTAATATACATACTCTAGAACGTACATTTTGGAAAGAAGTTTGCTGCCCCCTGGGATGTTTTTTTCTCAAATGCTTGTATCAAGACAACAGTAACTCGACAAATTGGATCTGCTGCTTATTCTGGTAAGTTTACCACCAACTGCGTCAATAATCGGTTATAAATATAATTTAACATGACATACAATTATTTATTTTGCCAAGCTTTTTAAAATCATCTCACTTACTAAAAATACCATATTTGGCATTTCTTGTTGTATGTACAGGCAGGAATGGGAGGCAGGCCTTCCAAAATTATCAGACTAGAGCATTAGGCCTACTAATGCTAAAACGAACGTTGAACATTTAATCGACGTTGTATGAAAATAAACGACTTTTCAGAATTTCAAAAATTGTGACTAACTAGTGTGACTTCTCAGTTCAGCATGTAACGGCACGGTTATGCCTGGTCAGTGGTCTATGGTCGTGGAGATCGACGACTGAAACGCAATCTGAAGAGGTGCGGAAAACGGTGCAGGTTGTGAAATTCAGTTGCGCATGGAATCCGCAAAGGTATGTAAAAATGATCATAACTTGCAAGCCAGCCTGCGCTAAAGACAAAGAAAGTGGGCTGTGTTATAGTTCACACGGTGATAGCCCGTTGGTTCGACTCGTTCCATGTGACTTCAACTGCGATAGGGGCTATCGCCGGGATAGCCTATGTGTAATATCGCTTCTTGATTTTGTTTTATTGGATTGTTTTGCATTTGAATTTCGCATTATTTCATGTCCTTATGCAAATCCCTACCTTAATATTTGTTTAAAATTAGGGAAGTTCAAATGAGTCACATGAGTTTAACCAAAGCTTTTTGTTTGGATATTTTAACAAACTATCTAAACAAAAGACGAAAAACTTTCCGCACTGCATGTGTCGTGGGCCACAAAAGCAGGGTGTGCACTGTATTAGGTGCAGTTGTGCACAAAACACACATGTCGCACATAATGTTGTGGTCTTTGGTTAGTCATCTTCTCTGTTTACTATTTATTATGCAGCTGAAACACTATAAAGCCGTTTTCACGATGAATTTTTGCGTTGCTGAGGGTAGCCTTACTGAGAGATATCAGCTTGCCACGGGTCGGTATGGGTTGGGCTGGGCTTGGCGGCTCATGCTCAGACTTTTTCCATATACCACGGAAAGATGAGTGAGCGCTTCGCGCTTGCTCGTAATGAATTTAACAAATCATTGCTCATTGAGAGTGTTTCGCGGATATCTTGCTGTCATTGTTTGCACATTAGTAAAATGTTTTGTTGTGCATAAGATGTTTTCATGTCTTGAACGGATTAATTGTTCCCTTTTAATCAAATATCTTACTCAAACTCTTGACAGATAAGGCAGGTGTCTATATCAATGGTGCCTTGTTTCATACTCAATCTTTATAAAGGTGTTTAGAAGGGAGCACCGTTTTCACCGAAGGAAGAGGCCTGACCAGCGATTGCAAATCAATTATATATATTATATTAGTTTCTTGTCATACAAATTATATAACTAAATATTATTCTTAAGCGATATTTGTATTTATCAATAGCCGTATTCAAAATGGATATTGCGCGGCTGAGGATAACATTACTGAGGTTGTTGGGATAACCTTCTATTTTTTATAAGCTTCTAGATTAATTTTACATGCAATTTTTTGATAGATATGATTACATGGAAGCATTTCTAGCACAAACTGCATGTAAAAATGTTTCCTGAAGCTTATATACTAAAAATATTTCTGAGGCTATCTTCAGAACCCTCAGTAATGCTATTCTCAGTAGCTGAAAAATTAATCGTAAAACGATTAATTTTAATAATACAAGGAGTATAGCCTAATGCCGCTGAAATGTGTTTTTGAAAGGCAGGTATTTTGGCGGTAACCAAATTATATCAACCTACCTTTGGCACGGGAAACCCAATAATGCTTTCGATTAGTAGCATATCAGTGATTTGCATCAGGGAAATGTCTGCCACACATTTGTAATCCCCGGTGGCTTAAAAACCGATCATGCAGTTACAACTGTTGATATCAAGCTTAGGAGGCATAGCGGTTATGTCCCAATCTTTACTGAAATGAGGTCATCCTAAAGATATGCATGAGTGCATTCTGAACCCACTGACGTGCTCCGGTTATAGAGCCAAATGTTCCTGGTTTAGATGCTTAAACAATAAACATTGGATGGAATCTTCAGCGAAACTTCGCAAAAGGTTGCAGAACGCTGCGTTTCGTCCTTGACTCGTCTTTTTGCAAGTCTCATGGGAACGTCGATCACTTTGATAAATTACCGGAAAGGTGAAATGGAGGCATTCTTCAGCTGCCACTTTTTGTGTGTGTATAAGGACACATGGATTAAAAAGTGATGCTGTTTGCTCAGGCAATGAGCATACTCTAAGTCTCGCTAACGGTAAACTAGATAACGGAGCGGCGTGCGACTAACGTTGACCTGCAGTAGCCTTTCGACACTGAATGGGTGGTTACTTTTGATATACACTTAACTTACGATTATTTGTATGTCCTACGAGAAGACTCAATAATAGAAATTTGTTAAATGATCATCTGAAAATATGATCGTAGTTCGATGTATAAATGAGTGTTCGGCTGCACGCTGTATGCTTTATATAGTGCGATATATGCTTTTGGTTTGCATGCAACAGTAGCCTTTTTCATAAAGCTAATTTACAACGGTTGTAGGTTGTAGGTTGTAAATTCGATTTTTCAACTGCATTTTAATGAGTGATGCTCGCTTCCTACGTCGGTGTACTGTGTGCAGTCGACTGCGCGGGCCGGCCGTGATCGACCGCACACCGTACACTGACTAAGAATGCGCGTATCACTCATTAAAATGCAGTTGAAAAATCTAATTTACAATTTACAACCTACAACCGTTGAAAATTAGCGTTATGAAAAAGGTTACAGGCATCAGCCAATTGCCAATACATTGGCTGACGCGTGGTTGCCATGGAAACCAAAGCTTTAAAAGCGGTATGTAATATAGCGCATATAGCATGCGGCCGAACACGGCTATGGAAAGCACCGATATATTGCACCGGTTCAACTATGCGACATTATTTTCTTACGGTTGTTAAAAATTGTTTTATCAATGAACAACTCATTACTTTCTTCCTGTTTCTATCATTAGAAAACGAAATATGTTTAAAGATAAGTCGGTAAGCATTAAGTATATCAAAATACATCTTCATAACATTTTTCACGATTTTTTTTTGCGCTGTAAGGATAGCATTTTAAAGTTTGAATATGTTGTGATGCTTTGGTAATCAAACTTTTGAATTAACTTTTGCATGCAAATTTGGGATAAAAAATGTTTCGAAATATTCCCCGGGAAACATTTCTGGAAACAAAATCGCCTATTAAAGTTTATTTTGAAGCTCATTTAGCGAAATATTCAAACCTTAAAAAACTTAAAAAGTATTTTCCTTGCAGCACAATTATCAACCGTAAAAACAGCTATTACGAATATTTGCGTTTCATTCGATATTCTTCCGCAAAAACTGGTCCTGCATGAAATCGGTTCGCATTCCTTTTTTTTGAGACATCAAGCAAATTGTATTGATCCATTCATTATTTTTGGACCTTGCATTAATACGATGTTCAAAAGTTAGAATATTAAGTATCCATGTCCACCAATCCATAACCTAATCTGTCTGGCCATCAGTGCCACGTTTCCTATGATGGGACTTGTAGTAAAAATAAAGTCGGGACGTTATCGCTTAAAAATGGCTGATTCTTCGTGATACCAGTCATGGACGGCTGAAATTGTTTTCCTGGTCCTTATGCTGCCATGCGCTTCATTGTGAAAGGTTTATTTTTCGGACTTAGTGGCGCCACAAGAGTTAAGCGATCAGATAAATAAAGTAATGTTTCGATGTCCTTCACGATGTGCAGACTCTCGTTTTCTCAACTTTGTTATACATACATGCATACTGCAAAATCGGCGTTGATATTGACGTATATATATATTATATGCATTATTCTGTGATACCAATATTGCAATCGAAAAGCCTCTTTCTGTCGGTATGTCTATCTCACTGTCCGCACCGATTTTAACCCGCGCTTGACCGGGGGGGGGGGGGGGCAAATATTGCCCCCTGACCAAAAATCAAAAAAACAA